>BSBK01015172.1:0-37500 GCA_027943335.1 Chamaecyparis obtusa
CTTTAGTAGAGGAAACTTATGTTGATTCACATGATAAAGAGGATAATGAATGTGGGGAAGATAAATATGATGTATCCTCTAAGGTGAAGAAAAGCCACAAGTCTAAAGACAATCCTAGAAACAAAGGGATAAGAAAGGATATGGATCTAGAGGAAGAGGACAATGTCCACTCTACTAAACTCAAAACACCCCTAAATCTAGAAATATGGTGGGTATGTCTATGATGGGAAATATTAATCACTATGGAAGAAGAAGAGTATCAAGGAGAGTTTCCCCCTTGCCCTTACTTTCTTGTGTTAGTATCATGGTTAAATAGATTTATACTTCCTCTTATAGGCCTATGTAGAATTTGAAGATTGCATGGAAATAGATTAATGGTAAATAGAACTCGTGAGAAAATGAGAAGGAAAGATAAACTAGTGAAATGATAAGATATTAATAATAAAGGATAGGAGACATGAAATTTTCAAAGAAAAGAGTTAACATTAATGTGAAGAGTCGCTTTGAACACACGAGAAAATAAAAATATGAACTAAATATGAAGAACATGAATAAACACAATAGTCAAGCTAACAAAAATGTAGAGGAAAATGAAATTCCAAAGACATTGTTCAAAGAAAAGGATAAGTTATGTTGTTGAAATAGACCATAAGTTCATGGTTCACACTATCAAAGTTATCATTGACAAGGTGTCTTGAGATTTCACCACTCGTATAGATTTAACCATAATATATCCTCTATGTTTTTGTCACATATTCATAGTAAATGGGATATCAGATAAATTCTAGGACTCTCACCATAAACATATTTCAGAAAGACATCTAGAAGATTTTGAGGATGTATCGAATGAGAAATTCTAAGAATATGATTGAAGGGAAATGGATCATACTGCCAAAAGAATTTTATATTATTTCAAAGGATGGAAATAAGTTATATTTTAACTCATGCTTCCTTTGGATCTTGTAATGATAGTATAATGACATGAATTATCAATTTTATTGTTTCTATAGTTGCCTAAACATTAAGGGTCTTGGAGTAAAGTTATAAATATACTTTTAATAGGCTAGAGTTTATTTTGGCTGCATGAGAATGGGCTTATAGATGTAACTAGAACTTTCTATATAATGTATCGTTTTGTTCGTAAGGGTCTCCTATAAGTAGATGTCAAGTCTAATATAAGTTTTCTAATAAATATAGCATCTAGAATGAAATTATGTATTGGACATGGTAATGCATATTTAACCTTTTTTAACTTGAAAGGTGGAGATCTAGCTTTGTTAGGCTACATTAAATCAATAAAAAAAATTATTATATTGAGATTGATATAAATGAGTGGTAGTAGACATTAAATCATATGAATCAAATTTTTTAATAAAATATATTAATAAAATTAGATAAACAATATTTTCAAGAGGTAACATCATAGATCAACACATTTCTTTTGAAGAAAAAAGTAAGACAACTACAATAAATATAACATGCTAAAAATTTAACAAGAGTAGCATTTCCTATCTCTTGTTTGGCCTAGTGGTGGAGTACTTGTACTCTTCAAACATATGAGTAAGAGGTAGTCCCATATCACTGTCATCATATATAGACCCGAAAACATATGACTAATGTTCAATTGTATAATGAGTCCACATTCTTATAATGTTCTATCTATGTCTAAAATAACTTTGTAACATAACTGGTTAACTACAGACATACAAATTTAGTCTCTAACTGATAACTCAGATGAAGGTGAAGATGTTTTGTGGTATGGGTAGGGCACAGGCGTCTTACATAGTGGGCACTCTTTCTTTCTTTCTAGCCACCGAAGAAGACAGGCATGGTGGAAAATATGACTGCTGTGACAGAACATCTGGCAAACATCTTCCTCGACCTCAAATTCAATGATACAAATTACACAAAATGGAACGCTATTGATGTGATGCAGAGATATTTTTATGGTATCAAGCGCGTCTATCAACTCTGTTGCCTCTCTCTCCATCCGTTGAGATACAACATCAGGTGAGGGAGAGTTCAAACTACGGGGGCCTTCGTTCATGTCCTGCACCATCCTCATTATATCTTCAACCATTCTCCTTGATTCTGCTCGGTCTACATTCAAACTACGGAAGAATTCAACCATTCCCCTCGTTACTTCTGATATCTGCCGTGAATCTTCTGCTATTCCTCTTCCTTCATGCCTGGATGCCATTTTTCTCCTGGATTTTAAGATCGAGCAAGCTTGTGCCCTAAATCACAACTCTTCCTGCAAGGTATAGAGCGAGAGAACTTATGCAATGTGGTAATGTATATGGAGATTTCTAATCCTTGCTTTTTTTTTCTTATATATCACGCTCGAAAGGTGGCAGGGCATCGTGTCCGTTCCGACTTATAATCCTTGTTAAATAGAGCGCATTTCAACATCTCTAAAAAGTTTTTGTTACAAACAAGTACTGTATCGTTAATTTGAAATTATTTTACTTATTTCAAATTTACTTTTTTTAAATACAAATGTTTATTTTTTATATTTTCATTTTTCATTTTTCATTTTTAATTTTGTAATTTTTAATTATTATTTTTAGTTTTTATTTATTGCTTTTTCTATTATTTAAATGTATTTTCTATTAAATATTATAAATTTTTAAAATAAAAAATATTAAAAATAATATAAATTTTCAAAATTATTTAGAATCTTGTTAAAATAAAAAAGGACAAAGTTTATAATTTTGATGCGGAAATATCTTTAAGTGATGGAGAGAAAAAGGCTATGAATCTAATTTCCAATAAAGAAACATTAACTCCAAACAAAAAAAAGGGCAAAAATGTCAAGAAGATCCATGCATTAATGGGCTACAAAACTTTTTGGCAAATGAGCAAGATTGGTTTGAGGAAATTCTATCATTAGAGTAAAAATATGAAAGTGAATATGAAAAGGAGAGTGAAATCCTAGAAAAGAGAATGCTACATTAAACACATTATTAAATAAAAAGTATTCAAGAAAGGTGAAAAGAGAAAATAAGAAGAGAAAATAATGAGAAGAATCTATCGATTGTAGGGAATGCAAAGAGCCATATCAAACTTGTTAGGAATGGGAACACTGAGGGGGGGGGGGGAGGGGGCGGGGGTGGTGAATCAGTGTTGACTTTATTTTATCTTTTTACTAATCTTTAAACTTAACTTAAATGCTTAAGTACTGAAATGAACATCCACACAAACATGAAACATGAAATCAACACATAACACCAATATGGTTATGGGGAAACTCAAATAGGTAAAATCCTGGTGGGAATTAACAGCCACTAATATTTTGTACTAGTGTTTTATGATCCTTGTTAGAAGATCATTAACCTTGTTAGGAGTTTCTTTACAATGCATTAAGTACAGTATAGCTTGTCAAGGGTCAGACACCGTTTGGAGTCTTTTACAATAGTCTCTATTAGGAGAGTGGACACATTGTCCTAGAGCTCATTGCTCAAGTGGTGAAGGCTACAACCTTCTGATCTCAGATACACACTATATTTGTTGGATGAACTGTTATTGTGACACTGCTTGTTAGATTAGTTGCTTTCATGCGCTAATGCTTTGACCTCTTCCAAAGCTCTAATACATCTTGTAGTATCTTCGCACAGTTCTACTCTTCTTATCACAACTCTATTTCAACATCATGCCAATTATAATGGCCACATCTCATATTTATATGTGCATACAAAATAAACAACTAGGTCAGCCCTTAAACCTATTACATACAACACTTCCAATTGAATTGGCTCAAGTGTGTTTACAAATAAACATATATACATGTCAAAAAATTAATTTAAATGGGTGCATAGCCTTTACATCATCAGATTATAACCGCAACTCAAAATGACAACAGTTGGCTGCTTACTTTGTTCTTCAGTGCCACACACTGGCTGTGCATCTTCAACTATCTGTATCTTCCTCATACTTGCATATCTGATTATGCGCTCATAGGCTAAGCATGAATATAGTCTAACCAACTTAACTTCTAGGGAGCATACGAAAACTCAATCATACACAGGTGTGCTGAAGCTTTGAGTCTCTAGTACTCTATATACTGTCTAGTCTTCAACACTTAGCTAATTTCTGATCTTCTTATCAAGTGCACTGACTCCAAACTTCTATGTGACTTTGTTACCACAATGACAACACTATATTAAGTCATATACATGAGTATAGTAAACTTTCCAATAATCTCCCCCTTTGTCATTGATGGAAACAAAGGAATATGGCCAATTTACTAACTATCCCTTAATAGAAAAAACTTTTTTCATCTATACATATACTTATATCTCCCTATACATAATATGATCCATATTCTATACACAACTCTCCCTTTTTCATTAATGAAAAAGGTGCTTCAAAAACTATATCAACATATACTCACTGAGGGAAAACATCCATATATGCTACATTTGGGTTTGGGATCTCCTTCTTCCAAAATGTGATCAAAGAGTTTACTATCTGGAGATGGGTGCATAGTGCATACTATAGCTTCTTCATCTTCTTCAAGTCAGTGCTAGGATCATGATCACATGTTACCATTGTGGTGTCTATGTCCTTGATGTTCTGATTGAGTATCTCTAATGAGGGCACAAGATCATTCCTGAGCTGTGTTTGCCTTGCCTTGATTTTTAACATTTTTTTTTCTTCCTTCTCAATCTTTTCTATTTGCCCTTGGTATACATTATTACACATGTTTACATCTGTGGATGTGTCTTTCACTAAACTGTTGACTTGCTCAACCATAGCTTCTGCCTCTTTTATTTTCTTGAAATGGGCATTAGTAAGCTTATCCTGATCCATACATTCTGCAATGATTTTCCTTCTTTTTCCTATAAAATCCTTTATAGATGCTTGACCAGCCTTGAGTGAGCTTAGGTCAAGTGCAAAGTTCCTCACTAATTCACTCATCCTCTTCTATAGGTACTTTTCTTTTGCAACTAGGGATGCAGATTCTTCAAGGCTTGAGAAATTACTTTTGAAATGTGAGATGATTGTACTCACATCATCAATAGAGTGTACCTTGGACACTTTCTTATCTATGGAAAACAAACTATTTAGTATGTTCACTGATTCCACAAGGAAAGGATTTCTCATTACTTGTTTCTCCTTTGCCTTCTCCATAGCTAAGACACTGAACTTAATCAAGTCTTCTTCTCTCCATGAGTCCAAACTGGATGTGTCAGGTGTCAAACTTAAGAACAATGTTGTTGAGGGAGTGATGGGAGTGTTATCCATCACTTCTTGTTTTACCTTGACTAGTTCAATTGATGTTTCATCCTTTTGTTCACTTCCTTTTACCTCTTCTTCTTCTTTCTTTCCTTCCTCTTTTTCTATTTTTTCTTTTCCTTGTTCATTCTTCACTTCCATCTTTTCTTCTTGTTTCTCATCTATTATTGATTAGGATTAATTTTTCAAATTTTCATATGTTTTAGTAAATTACAATTTTAAGGGTCTCTGGTGCATTTTTGGGAAAAAATGGTGCATGAAACATTTCTATTTCCAAAATTTGGTTCAAGATTATTTGAATACCTTTCCAACGCATTAAACAGTTTGTAATTTGGAGGTAGGATGAGAAAGTTATGCCTTCTCCAAGTTGACCTAAATTTTATATATAATTTTTTGATACATTTTGATAGTTTTAATAGTTTAATTGTAAGAAATATTATGATGACTCTTCATTTCGATTCCAAGGGATATGTGTGACCCTTGGGATCCATCTGACTTGTATAAACTCCAATTTTGAATAGAATGGAGACACTTTTTGGCTTGCAATCTTGTTGTTAGTCTTTTCAGCTTTATGTCAAATTTCACAATACTATAGGTTTCACACTAGGTATTGTAATATCATTCATAATTAAGATCAGTGGTATTATAGTAGGAATGCTCCTTTATGCCATTTCACACAAGGTCTTCCTACCAAAGATTAGGATTGGATACACAATATTTGTCAAAATACTCACCTTTGAGACGCACATGATCGAAGATGTCAGACGATGATGTTAAGAAGTTGGTTGATGAAGCTATAAATAAGTAATGAGAGGAGATGAGGAGTCAATTTTCACACTTCCTATAGAATCAAAAACCCTCTGAATCAGGAACATCATTTCGTGGAAGTATTCCTTTCAAGGTACAGGTCAATTTTGCCATCCCAAATTTTGAAGGAAAAGTCAATTTTGAAGCTGTTGATAATTGGTTATTGAAGTTGGATAGATACTTTTGTGTAAATGTTTTCTCAGATGTAGAAAAAATAACATTTTCTCTCCTCAAAGCTAAAACCCATTTGAAATTAGCATGGGAAACCAAAGTAGGAAATAAAGAACAAGAATTAACTGTTGAAGACAGTTTTGGATTATCTCTTGATAAGAAACCCAGATGGGGAGAATTTGTGGAATACATCAAAGAAGCCTACCTTCCTGAGGATGTATATGAATAAACATACATAGAATGGCCACTGCTTTGACAAAAGAGGGATTAGTTTGTGCAATATTATACCAATACATTCCATTCACTTTTAGCAAAACTTGGTATTGAGGATTCAGAGAAGCATTGGATTTTGAAATATCAGAGTGGACTTCACAGGTATATTCAAACAAAGATGGAATTTTTGAGTATTGAGACATTGGAAACTACCTATATATACACTACAAAAATTGAAGAGAAATTCAAGTAGAAAAGAAAGAGGGACTACTTTGTAAATAATAAGCCAAGGGTTGAAGGTGGCAATAAATTTGTAGGAAAATAGGTGACAAAGGAACCTCATTGAAATTCACCAAAGAAAACATGGTGGGCTGCTAAAAAGACACAAAAAGATATGGGCATGTGCTGTGAGATCCATAAGTCCCCAGCCCCTAATACAAAGGATTGTCAAAGTATTAAAAATTTGATGAGAGAAATACAAGGAGAGGAAGATAAACCTAAATCATCACCAATAGATAAATTTGAGAAAGAGGAGAGTGATTCCATCATAGAAGAAAACCCATATGCCATATTCGGGACTACTAAAGTATTGCCCCATGAAGATGAAGAGAGACATTTTCATCCTCAGATGTGGGTTGATGGAAAGCCTCTGCATTTTATTGCTGACAATGGGAGTCAAAAGAATTTGATCTCTAGGGAGAAAATCAAAAGATTAAATTTGAAAGTGATAGGACACACAAAACCATACTCTATGGGATGGGTAAATGAGGGACAAGATATTCAAATAAATCAACATGTCATCTACCATATTCAATCAAGCCTTTCAAGGATGAAGTGATATGTGATATAGCACCACTAGATGTATGTGATGTCTTGCCAAGGAAACCATACATGTATCAGAGGCATGGGGTGTATGAGTCTAGGCCATGTAGTGTTACAATCAAGCTTGGTCGGAAGAGATATCAAATACTAGAGGTATGTCCAACACAAACTGCTTCTTTAATAACTGCTAAACAATGTAAATGCTAGATTGCTCAAACTGGAGCTTTTGTTCTACTCATGATTCACCCTAAACAAACAAAGTCAGTTGTTCTTAATACACATGCTAAGGTAACCATAAGAGAGAATCAACAAAATCAGATGGATAAAATTCTAAAGGAATATCATATTGTGTTTAAACCACCAGTTGGAGTACCAACACATTGTCAAGTCAAGCACTATATTGATTTAATCCCAAGAATACAACTACCACATGAGCCAATATACAGGAGGTCAGTTTTGGAAAATGATGAGATTAAGAGACAAATCCAAGAGTTGATTCAGAAAGGACATATTCATCCAAGTACTTCACCTCGTGGTAGTCCAATTGTCCTTGCTAAAAAGAAAGATGGGACATGGAGACTTTGTATTGATTATAGGGCATTGAACAAAATCTCTGTTAAGAATAGATATCCAATCCGCCAAATTAATGATTTGCTAGACAAACTTAGGGGAGCTAATTTCTTTACAAAAATTGACTTGAAGTCTAGATACCACTAAGTAGCAATTGATCCAGTAGATGTGTGGAAGACTACATTTAAATCTAAGGAAGGTTTGTTTGAATGGTTGGTCATGCCTTTTGGTGTAAAAAATGCCCCAGCCACATTTATGAAGTTGATGAATGATGTACTTAGACCATTCATTAATTCTTTTGTGGTTATTTATCTAGATGACATACTCATCTTTAGTAGAACTTTGTCTAAGCATTTGCAGCATGTTGAACAAGTTCTTTCAACTCTGTAAAAACACAAACTTTATGCCATCATTGAGAAGTGTTCTTTTGGTATGAAGTGTATTCAATACTTGGGGTATATCATTGATACTGAGGATGTTCACATTGATCTAGCAAAGATTGAAGTAATCAAAGATTGGCCATCCCCTAAAAATTTCACAGAGTTTCACAACTTCTTTGGCTTAGCCAACTTCTATAGAATATTTGTGTTTGGTTTCTCACATATATCATGGCCTCTCAATCAATCACTAAGGGGTGGAGCTCAAGAAAAATTTCAGTGGATAGAGGCAAAGCAACGAGCATTTGATGAGTTAAAGAAAAGATTATTTTAAGCATCAATATTGGTCCTCCTAGATCTACACCAATCATTTGAGATAGAAATAGATGCATCTGATTATGCTCTTGGTGCAGTATTCATGCAACATGGGCATCCTGTTTCCTATTAGAGTGAAACTTTTTATGATATAGTACATAGGTATCCCACCAATGATAAGGAGTTGTATGCCATTGTTCAGGCCTGCAAACAATGGAAACATTATATAATTGGAAAGGAAATTGTTATACATACAGACCATAAACCACTTCAATTCTTGCAAACAAAAGGGAAGCTGCAAAATGATAGACATCAATGGTGGTAAGCCTATCTACAAAAATTTCACCTCAAAATTCATCATAAAAAAGGAAGCAATAATAAGGTGGTAGATTGTTTGAGTAGGCCTCCAATTGTAGGTTTGACAATAGTGTTGGATTCATGCGGTCATCAATCATCCACTTAGGAATAACTATATAGTACTGACCCTAATTTTTCTAACACCTATAGTAATTTGGTAGAAAGAAAGTCTGTCTCTGATTTTCACTTGTAGGATGGGTTGCTTTACCATAATGGTCACATATGTGTACCCACCAAGGAACAAAAGAAAATGATATGGGAAGCTCACTACAGTCATGTTGTAGGACATTTTGGTATTGGTAAGACTACTGCTATCCTTCAAAAGTATTTCTTATGGCAAAAAATGTAGTAGGATATCATTTCACATATATAAGCTTATGTAGCCTATGCAATTGCAAAGCCAAAAAACCATATGTTGGGTCTATAGTTACCATTACCTATTCCTGATAAGCCATGGCAGTCTGTTTCAATGGATTTTATGTCTGGGCTTCCAACTACCAGGTGGGGCCATGATTGTGTATATGTTGTGGTAGATAGGTTTCCTAAAATGGCTATCATGGTGCCATGTAAAAAGATGATTTTTGCAGAAGATACTACCAAGCTATTTTTTGAACATGTTTGGGTTCATTTTGGTTTGCCAAAAACCATTATTTTTGATAGGGATAGAAGGCTCATCAGAAAATTTTTGTCCACACTATGGGCTAAAATGGACACCAAATTGACAAAGTCAATAACATTCTATCCCCAAATAGATGAGCAGATAGAAGTGGTGAATCAAATGATTTTTCATATTTTATAGATGTATCATTCAAAACATCCTGGCACATATGATGAAAGCTTACCCTATGTGCAACACAACTACAACTGTGCACTCCATAGTACTACAGGGCACAATCCATTTGAGGTTTCTCTTGGTTACCAGCCATTGGCACCTATGGATGTAGCAATACCATCTCTACATTCTAATAGTCCATTGAATGGTGACAAGGAGGTAGATAAAGAAGAAAAATTCATTCATAACATTAGACACCTACAACAACATGTTTATGAGATCTTGGAGCCGAGTAATCAAAAGTATAAGTAAAGGCATGATAAACAAGAACTCCTCATCAATTTTAGATTGGTGACAAGGTATGGTTACATCTTCAAAAAGAGTGCCTGCATGGACCAAATAGGAAGATTTGTCCTCTTTGTTATGGACCATACACTATTGTGAAACAACTTGGTGAGAATGCTTTTGAACTTAATTTGCCATCCTTTTTGGGACTCCATATAGTTTTCAATGTGGAATTATTGAGACCCTATTTTCCTCCTTTATTGGACATCTCCCAAGAAACTAAACACATTCAAGCTACAGAGTTAAATTCATCAACTACTGCTCTAGTCCAGTGTGACCATGTTACTGAAGCCATTTTAAAGACTTTGAGAAATCAGAACATTCCTCTATATTGGGTGGTTCGAGCTGGTTAGCATTCTCATCAAGGCAAGTGGCTTACTAAGGAACAAATTGAAGAATGATTTCCTCATATGTTGCAGAAAATTAGTGCAATGGGGCCCATTTCCTCTTAAGGGGGGAGGATTGATCAAGAATAATTTTTCAAAATTTTATATGTTTGAGTAAATTACAATTTTGAGGGTCTCCAATTTTTGGGCAAAAAGGGTGCATGAAACATTACTATTTCCAAAATTTGGTTCAAGATTATTTGAATACCTTTCCAATGCATCAACCGGTTCGTAATTCAGAGCTAGGATGAGAAAGTTATGACTTCTCCAAGTGGACCTCAATTTTATATATAGTTTTTTGATAAATTTTAATAGTTTTAATAGTTTAATTGTAATAAATATTATGATGACTCATCATTTCAATTCCAAGGGATATGTGTGACCCTTGGGATCCATTCAACTTGTATAAACTCCAATTTTGAATAGAATGGAGACAAATTTTGGCTTGCAACCTTGTTAGTCTTTTCAACTTTTATGTCAAATTTCACAATACTGCAGTTTTCACACTAGGTATTGTAATCTGATTCACAGTTCAGATCAGTGGTATCGAAGTGGGAATTTTCATTAATGCCAATTCACACAAGGTCTTCCTACCAAAGATTAGGATTGGATACACAAGATTTGTCAAAATACCCACCTTTGAGATGCACACAATCAAAGATGTCAGACGATGATGTTAAGAAGTTGGTCAAGGAAGCTTTAAATTAGCAACGAGAGGAGATGATGAGTCAATTTTCATGCCTCCTATAGAATCAAAAAATCTCTGAATCAAGAACATCAATTCGTGGAAGTACCCCTTTCAAGTTGTAGGAAAATTTTGACATCCCAAATTTTGAAGGAAAAATAATTTCTGAAGCTGTTGATAATTGGTTATCGAAGTTGGATAGATACTTTTGTGTAAATAATTTCTCAAATGCAAAAAAAATAACATTTTCTCTCCTCAGTTGAAACCCATGTGAAATTAGCATGGGAAACCAAAGTAGCAAATAAAGAACAAGAATTAACTGTTGAAGATAGTTTTGGATTATCTCTTTATAAGAAACCCACATGGCGAGAATTTGTGGAATACATAAAAGAAGCTTACCTTCCTGAGGATGTATATGAACAAAAATACATAGAATGGCAATTGTTTCAACAAAAGAGGGATCAATCTGTGCAAGATTATACTAATACGTTCCATTCACTATCAACAAAACTTGGTATTGAGGATTCAGAGAAGCATCAAATTTTGAAATATCAGAGTGGAATTCACAGGTATATTCAAACAAAGATGGAATTTTTGAATATTGAGACATTCGCAACTGCCTATAAATACGCTACAAAAATTGAAGAGAAATTCAAGCAGAAAGGAAAGAGGGACTACTTTCCAAATAATAAGCCAAGGGTTGAAGGTGGCAATAAATTTGTAGGAAAATAGGTGACCTAGGAACCTCATTCAAATTCACCAAAGAACACATGGTGGGCTGCTAAAAAGACACAAACAGATACAAGCATGTGGTGTGAGATGCATAAGTCCCCAACACATAATACAAAGGATTGTCGAAGTATTAAAAATTTGATGACATAAATACAAGGAGGGGAAGGTGAACCTGAATCGTCACCAATAGATAACTATAAGAAAGAGGAGAATGATTCCATCATAGAAGCAAACCCATATGCCATAGTCAGGACTACTAAAGTATTGCCCCATGAAGATGAAGAGAGAATTTTTCATTCTTAGATGTGGGTTGATGGAAAGCCTCTTTATTTTATTGTTGATAGTGGGAGTCAAAAGAATTTGATCTCAAGGGAGATAGTCAAAAGATTAAATTTGAAAGTGACAAGATACCCACAACCATACTCTATGGGATGGGTAAATGAGGGACAAGATATTCAAATAAATCAACAATGTCATCTACCATATTCAATCAAGCCTTTCAAAGATGAACTGATATGTGATATAGCACCACTGGCTGTATGTGATGTCTTGTCGGGGAAACCATACATGTATCAAAGGCATGGGGTGTATGAGTCTAGACCAAATAGTGTTACAATCAAGCTTGGTGGGAAGATATATTGAATACCACAGCTATGTCCAACACAAACTGCTTCTTTAATAACTGCTAAACAATGTAAACACTTGATTGCTCAAACTAGAGCTTTTGTTCTACTCATGAGTCACCCTAAAAAAATAAAGTTAGTTGTTCTTAATACACATGCTAAGGTAACCATAATAGAGAATCAACAAAATTAGATGGATAAAATTCTAAAGGAATATCATATTATGTTTAAACCACCAGTGGGAGTACCAACACACTGTCAAGTCAAGCACTCTACTGATTTAATTCCAGGCACACCACTACCACATTAGCTAATATACAAGAGGTTAGTTTTGGAAAATGATGAGATTAAGAGACAAATGCAAGAGTTGATTTAGAAAGGACACATTCATCCAAGTGCTTTACCTTGTGATAGTCCAATTATCCTTGCTAAAAAGAAAGATCAGACATGGAGACTTTGTATTGATTAAAGGGCATTGAAAAAAATATTTGTTAAGAATAGATATCGAATCCCTCGAATTGATATTTTGTGAGACCAACTTATGGGGGATAATTTCTTTACAAAAATCAACTTGAATTCTAGATACCACCAAGTACCAATTGATCTAGCAGATGTGTGGAAGACTGCATTTAAATCTAAGGATGGTTTTTTTGAATGGTTGGTCATGCTTTCTGGCCTAACAAATTTCCTAGCCACATTTATGAGGTTGAAGAATGATGTGTTTAGACCATTCATTTATTCTTTTGTGGTTGTTTATTTGGATGACATACTCATCTTTAGCAGAACTTGGTCTAAGCATTTGTAGCATGTTGAACAAGCGATTTCAACTTTGCAAACACATAAAGTTTATGCCAACATTAAGAAGTGCTGTTTTGGTATGTAGAGTATTCAATACTTGGGAAATATCATTGTTACTGAGGGTTTTCATGTTGATGTATAAAAGATTCAAGTAATCAAAGACTGGCCATCCCCTAAAAATTTCACAGAGCTTCGCAGCTGCTTGGGCTTTGCCAACTTCTATCATAGATTTTTGTTTGGTTTCTCACATATATCATGGCCTCTCAATCAATCACTAAGCAGTGGAGCTCAAGAAAAATTTCAGTGGACAGAGGCAAAGCAATGAGCATTTGATGAGTTAAAGAAAAGATTATTTTCAGCACCAGTATTGGTCCTCCCACATCTACACCAATCATTTGAGATTGAAATAGATGCATTTGATTATGCTCTTGGTGTGGTACTCATGCAACATGGGCATCCTATTGCCTATCAAAGTGAAACTTTTTCTAATACAGTATGTAGGTATCCCACCTATGATAAGGAGTTGTATGCCATTGTTTAGGCCTGCAAAAAATGGAAACATTATATACTAGGAAATGAAACTGTCATACAGACAAACCATAAACTAGTTCAATTCTTGCAAACACAAGGGAATCTACAGAATGATAGACATCAACGGTGGTCATCCTATCTACAACAATTTCACCTCAACATTTGTAATAAAAAAGGAAGCATTAACAAGGTGGCAAATTGTTTGAGTAGGCCTCCAATTGGACATTTGACAATAGTGTTGGATTCATGCGGTCATCAATCATCCACTTGGGAATAGCTATATAGTACTTACCTTGATTTTGCCAACACCTATAGTAATTTGGTAGAAGGAAAGTC
This sequence comes from Chamaecyparis obtusa, assembly GCA_027943335.1. NCBI lineage: Eukaryota > Viridiplantae > Streptophyta > Pinopsida > Cupressales > Cupressaceae > Chamaecyparis > Chamaecyparis obtusa. Next base: position 14,079 of record BSBK01015172.1, read on the forward strand.
CATCTCTGATTTTCACTTGTAGGATGGGTTGCTTTACCATAATGGTCACATATGTGTACCCACTGAGGAAGGAAAAAAAATGATATGGGAAGATCATTACAGTCATGTTGTAGGACATTTTGGTATTGGTAAGACTACTATTATCCTTCAAAAGTATTTCTATTTGCCAAAAATGAAGTAGGATATCATTTCACATATACAAGCTTGTACAGCCTATGTAATTGCAAAGCTAAGAAACCATAAGTTGGGTCTATACCTACCATTACCTATTCTTGATAAGGCATGGCAATTTGTTTCAATGGATTTTATGTCTGGGCTTCTAACTACCAGGTAGGGGCACGATTGTGTATATGTTGTGGTAGATAGGTTTTCTAAAATAGCTATCATAGTGCCATGTAAAAAGATGATTTCTGTAGAAGATACTGCCAAGCTATTTTTTGAACATGTTTGGGTTCATTTTGGTTTGCCAAAAACCTTTATTTCTAATAGAGATAGCAAGCTCATCAACAAATTTTGGTCTACGCTATGTGCTAAAATGGACACTAAATTGACAAAGTCCACAACATTCCATCCCCAAACAGATGGGTAGATAGAAGTGGTGAATGGAATGATTATTCATATTTTACAGATGTATCATTCAAAGCATCCTCACACATGGGATGAAAGCTTACCCTATGTGCAACACAACTACAACCGTGCACTCCATAGTACTACAAGGCACAGTCCATTTGAGGTTTCTCTTGGGTACTAGCCATTCACATCTATGGATGTAGCAATACCATCTCTACACTCTAATAGTCCATTGAATGGTGACAAGGAGGTAGATAAAGCAGAAAAATTCATTGATAACATTAGACACCTACAACAAAAATTTTATGAGATGTTGGAGTAGAGTAATCAGAAGTATAAGGAAAGGCATGATAAATATAGAACTCCTCATTAGTTTTAGATTAGGGACAAGGTATGGTTACATCTTCAGAAAGAGCACCTGCATGGACCAAATAGGAAGCTTCATCCTCATCATTAAGGACTGTACACTATTGTGAAACAAGTTGGTGAGAATGCTTTTGAACTTAATTTGCCATCATTTTTGGGACTGCATCTAGTTTTCAATGTGGAATTATTGAGACCCTATTTTCCTCCTTTATTGGACATCTCCCAAGCTACTGAACACATTCAAGCTATAGAGTTAAATCCATCTACTATTGCTCCAGTCTAGTGTGACCATGTTACTAAAGCCATTTTAAAGACTTTGAGAAATTAGAACATTCCTCTGTATTAGGTGGTTCGAGCTAGTCAGCATTCTCATCAAGGAAAGTGGCTTACTAAGGAACAAATTGAAGAACAATTTCCTCATCTGTTACAATAGATTAGTGCAATGGGGCCCATTTCCTCTTAATGGGGGAGGATTGATCAGGATTAATTTTTCAAAATTTCATATATTTTAGTAAATTACAATTTTAAGGGTCTCCGGTGCATTTCTTGGCAAAAAGGGTGCACGAAACATTGCTATTTTGAAAATCTGGTTCAATATTATTTGAATACCTTTCCAATGCATCAAACGGTTCATAATTTAGAACTAGGATGAGAAAGTTATGCCTTCTCCAAGTGGACCTAAATTTTATGTATAGTTTTTTGATAAATTTTTATAGTGTTAATAGTTTAATTGTAATAAATATTATGATGACTCTTCATTTTGATTCCAAGGGATCTGTGTCACCCTTGGGATCCATTTGACTTGTATAAACTCCAATTTTGAATAGAATGGAGACACTTTTTGGCCTGCAATCTTATTGTTAGTCTTTTCAGCTTTTATGTCAAATTTCACAATACTGTAGGTTTCACACCAAGTATTGCAATCTGATTTATAATTTAGATCATTTATATCTTCAATAAACACTTCTTCTTGATGAGTGGGAGGTGTGTTGTTGCATAAAATTTTATCTTCTTGTGTACTCACAAAAGATTCCTCAAACTTATCCAAGTCATTGTATGTGGCCGCCATTGCAATCTCCACATTGTTAATGAAGATTGCATCATCTTTTTGTGTTTCAGTCATGGGCACAAACTTTACTGCCTCTATAGGTGTTACCACTATAGGCACTAGATCCTGAGGACCTATAAATGGAATGTTACTGGTCTCTACTACTTTGTCTTGCTCACTAGGTGCTTAAGTGGTGGGTGAAGATGGAGGTTTCATGTGTTGCTCTAAGAATACCTTCTCAAGGGCCTTCTTTATTTCCTTTGTTATCAGCTCATAGTCTTTGTTCATAATGTGTAGTGTTCTCATCTTTGTTCTTAAGTGCAGCTTCACCAAATTCAATATTAGTGTCTTTTCTTCAACATAACATACTAGAAGATTGTAATCCATTGTTTATTCCCTGATTCTAAAGTCTTCTTCAGCAGCTTGCCTCTTCGAGGTATCCATAATCTCCCATACCTTATCTGGGATAGCTATATTCAATTCAAGAACTATCTTCTTGAATTTTATCATGTGTTTGATTAGCATCTCATGAATGTCTAACTTATAAATTTCATGATATTTTTCATAAAATTTGGCTATCTGATCTAGCCTTCCTTATTCTACTACTCTAGTACTTAACACTTGAAGACTAGGTAGGAATCCTACTTCCAGAGGTAGCTGCACATTTTTCAATCTCGTTCTTGTGTCTCTCACTGAAGGGTGACTTGTGGAGGTTTGTTTTCTCCTCTTGGGTATCTTAGGAGTTCCATCTATGGACTCAACATCAACTGTAATAGTGGGTGTGGGACTAATATCATCAATTTTCCCTTGTTTATCCTTTGGATCATTAGTCTTCTCAATCTTTACCTTCTTCTTCTTGGGATCATTAGATTCTATCTTTTCTATTGTTGCACTCTCTAATTCCAAAGCAATATTTTGTTCGTTTGCTTTGTCAAGATCTGCTTGAGACACTCCATGTATTCTCAAGATTTTTGAAGTGACTTTAGCAACCTTTCTTTTTATTACAGCGCTATTAAATTTAGCATCTACTTCTTTGGTTTTCTCCTCATATGTTCCCCACCTAGGTTCATTAGGGTCTTTTGGGGCTGATAGAAATACTTGCACATATGCTTCTAAGACTTGTTCATCTACCTCATATCCAAGTGGATGAATCAACTTATTTCTTTTCTCAACAACTTCCATACAAGTTGTGTCTATTTCAATGATGAAACAAATAGTATCCTTGTACTTTTCCACTATTTTCTCTACAATTTTATATCTCATTTGCATCTTTTCCCTGAAAGTCTTCAACTCCAATGTTATGTAATCTCTCAATGTGCTCTTAGTGGATGCCTTGTACAATATTTATGGCATGGTTGGAATGGACTTGTCCAAATATGAATCTAATACTTTCCCAACTATATGAAGGTACATGTAGATAATCAAGGACCCAAGCCTGAATATCTTGGTCTTATCATACTTGATTTCATTGATATTATCAATCCATTCTACGCACAATATCTAACACATATTGAACTCTCCATCTTCCTTCACAAGTCTAATGGCGAGCTAGAATTGTGGCCACAGATAGACTATTCATCCTGTTGGTGTGTTGAAACCTATATCTAGGTATCATGGACATCAATTTGATGCTAGCTTGCTCAATAGACTCAATTGTCATCCCGTGCCTATCACTCCTTGACTTACATGTTTTCTCAACAAATTTTTTGATAGCCTTGCCTCCAAGAAGGATGGTGCCAGTCTTAGATAGGCCCGTCATCTAATATATTAGGTCACTAGTGATTCTCACTTGTACATCACCTATCCAAAATAGGTCACCATGAATTCTACTCAGGAGTATTTTAATCCATTTTGTCTCATAGAACTCATATTCTGTAGCATACTCCACTATAGGGTGATCATTCCACTTCACATATTCATCCAAGAAGGTTTTGTCTAGTTTTAACATGGTTTCCATGTGCACCCTTAGTGTGTCCAATCCTAATGGTTCCTTCTTATAGTTAATGTATGCCCTAATGTCTTCAACATGCATAACACCCATAGGCATGCGGGAGAATGTTCCCTCTAAATCATCTAGGGTAAACTTAAATGGATGCTTCAAACACATATCTTTTCTTTTTTGTAAAACCAAATACTATGGGAGTGGCCATCACTTACTTCATTTATTGCTTTCCAAATGTTCTTCAAGATAATCTAAAGACTTCTGAATCGGAACAAGGAATTAGGGTTTCTACAACTGATCATATGAAATGCTAATAACTAATAGATCAATCTACATGTCTTCACAATAACTTCTAAAGCTCTTTCTAATCTCCAATGCTCTAAATTTGAATGCAATGAGTAATCAAAAGGATTTTTGTGTACTTAAAGTGAAAGTTCTGCCATAAATTCTTATCGCGTAAACCAAGCTGTCACTTCAAAATTTCCACCTTTTGTTCTATGAACAATCAGTATGTGCACTCTTGCATGAAGATTCCTTTACCCTTCAAAAACTTAAGTTCAAAGATGCATACTCAGAGAGTGAGTATACCAGCCACACAAGGGTCTAGAGCTAAATTAGCTCCCCCTATGACCCTGAGGGTCATTCATCCCAATGTAGAGGGTGTGCCCGCTATGGATGCATCCAATACATACTCATCAACTTTTTCCTTCTTTCCTTTTGACCAAATCAAGCTTACATCATCTAAGGCTGTTACAAAATTAACTTCTCCTTTAGGATCCAATACTGGTTCTTCGATCTTTTTAGGGCTTTCTTGACCTTGCGTCCTTGATCTACATAACTTTGAGATGTGTCCAACCTTGTTACAAGAGTGAAAAATTACTGGAGGCCTTATATTCATTGGTGCATTAACATGAGTCATCATTTTACATTGTCTAGCTAAGTGACCATTATAGTCACATATCTAAGATGCAACATTTTAAGAACTTATATTTGTCAAATTTTGACTTCTCTAATCATGAAGAATCCTGTTCTTTTTACTGGTCTTGCAATTCATAGCTCTATGACCAAATTTATTGCATGAATAATAGTCACCATTAAAAGGTCTTACCTCTGTATAGGTCCTTTCTATGTGTCCATGCTTGTTACATGCAAAACAAGTGGAGTCTATTGGCTTGCGCTCATTCTTAGGTGGTTCACCATTATCTTCGGTCTAATCTTTAGTCTTCTTATTGTCAATAGAGTCCTTTTGTGTATCCTTTCTTTCTTGTATGTTGCCAATCTAATTTTGTGCTTCATTGTATCCAATGTAGTTAGTATCTCCTTTAGCTCTCCTTGCATACAACTAAGATTCTATCAAATCAGAGCTAGTGTGCAATTTGTCAATATGGTTCTTTGCTTCTTTCAATTTCATTTCCAATCTCTCTTTGGTGTTTCTTAGCTCTAAGATTTCCATGTTAGCTAGCCTTAATTCTTCATTGAGTTGAAGGTTCTCTTTAACCTGTTCATTATAGACTTCTTGGTTGTTAATTCGTTTATCATCAAATTCTTCAAGTTGTTCTTTTAAAGATGAATTTTCTTCATTCATCTTCTTGACCATTATCCTCAAATCACTGGTGGAACATTCTTTCAGATCCCTTCTTATCTTTTTGATAACTAATTGAGCATCACTAAATTTTTATTTTAGTTCTTCAATTTCTCTTTCATATTTGTCCAAGTGTTCAAGAGCGGCTTCAAGATTTATTTTCAAATATTTCATTTATGCCTTGTCTATGATCTCCTCAAGTGGTTAAATTTTTTTGCTAAGGACTAGAGCTTTGATACCAATTTTTATCAATGGGAACACTGAGAGGGGGGGGTGAATCAGTGTTCACTTTATTTTATCTTTTTACTTAATCTTTAAACTGAAATTAAATGCTTAAGTACTGAAATGAACATCCACATAAACGTGAAACATGAAATTAACACATAACACCAATATGGCTATAGGGAAAGCCAAATAAGTAAAACCCCTGATGGGAATTGACACCCACTAATATTCTATACTAGTGTTTTATGATCCTTGTTAGAAGATCCATAACCCTGCTAGGAGTTTCTTTACAATGCATTAAGTATAGTAGACCTTGTCAAGGGTCAAACCCTATTAGGAGTCTTTTACAATAGTCCCTGTTAGGGGGAGTGGACACACTATCCTAGAGCTCACTGCTCAAGTAGTGAAGATTACAACATTCTGATCTCAAATACACACTATATCTGTTGGATGAACTATTACTATGACACTGCTTGTTAGATCAGTTCCTTTTATGCGCTGATGCTTTGACCTCTTGCAAATCTCTAATACATCTTGTAGTATCTTCACACACTTCTACTTTTCTTATCACAACTCTATTTCAACATCATGCCAATTACAATGGGTGCACTCATATTTATATGCGCATACAAAATAAACAACTAGGTCAGCCCTTAAACCAATTACATACAACACTTCCAATTGAATTGGCTCAAGTGTGTTTATAAAAAAACATATATATATTTTGGTAGCCTAATTACAATGGGCACATAGGCTTTACATCATTAGATTATAACTACAACTCAAAATGACAACAGTCGTCTGCTTACTCTATTCTTCACTGGCACACACTGGCTGTGCATCTTCAATTGCTTATATCTTCCTCATACTTCCATATTTGATTATGCGCTCATAGACTAAGGATGCATATAGTCTAACCAACTTAAATTATAGGGTGCATATGAAAAATCAATCATACACATGTGCTAAAGCTCTGAGTCTATGGTACTATTTATATTGTCCAATCTTCAACACTTAGCTAATTTCTGATCTTCTTATCAAGTGCACTGACTCCAAACTTCGATATGAATTTATTACCATAATGACAACACTATATTAACTCATATACATCAGTATAGTCAACTTTCCAACAAAATTGAGGTTAGAGAAGGGACAACCTTGTTAGGTCACCACTTAGATTACTATCTTTAATGTGAAGGGCATTAATAACCCTCAAAGTATGTACACTATATATTGGAAAATTGATCTTCCTAGAGTAGATCTAGTTTTGTTTCGTGAAACAAAGTTGGTAGGGGAATAAAGAAAAAGGTTCATGAAAAATTGAAAACATTGGAAAGTGTTTTTTGAGGTAGCTAGATGATAAACGGTGCTCCCCTTAATACCAAAAACACATAACAGAAATAGAGAAACAACAACAATAATATGCAAGAACAAAAAATTGGCTTCTTATTATCTCGACAAATGTGGAATTACAAACTTTCAGAAATATAATATGCAAAGCCACATGGGCATTTCCTTACAATATTCTATAGGACAAAGCCTCGAATCAATACCCAGATCTACTACCCAGAAGTGCCCTAGACAACACTATGGGCCTTCTTTATATAGGCAATTTCCACCACCCGAGAAGGTTCTACAAATTTAGCCCTTAGGGCTGACCAAACTTAGAATTATTTTATTTTACAATTTATTACATCAAAGTCGGCTCAAAATAACTTCTGAAACCCGAATAGAAATTTTGAAGAAAAATTATTTTCTGCCATTTCAGGTGGCCTGACTTTCGGAGACCATAAGTCATCACCAGTTGACCCGATTGACTATTACAACCCCATTTCAGAAATGCCACGAAGTGCTCTACAGGCATGACCTATGCAAAGCACCTGTTACCCAATTTTTCAACCTCATTCGAGGCCTCTAAAGCCTTCAAAACTGAGTTCAAAGTTTCTGTACCCTGCTGCCAATACCAAAAATCTTCAATATCTTCAAAACTAGACCTGATCTAGCCATGAAACTTTGCTGGCAGGCTGATATGACTGAGATGAACCTCCATACGTAAAATCAGACATTCTAAGATCGTAAGACCAACTTACTAAAAAATAGCAAGTTTCCATAAATAGAAACTCTGCACAAGATAGCCCTTATTGAATACAAAAATAGAAATATTTTTGGGTGATGCAAGATTGCCCTTACACCCAGGATGCTTCTGCATCAGACACCTGGGGTAATTTAAGAAGTGACCCTGTCATGACTCAAGTGTGCAGAGGAAAACCAAGAGGGTTAACCTCGTCCTTTGTTAGCCATGATGAATCTTCTATAGGTCATCCTTTCCATTTGACCAAATACTCTTCATATGTCCTGTTCCTTGTGCTTCTGCCAACACGACTGTCTAGTATGTCTCTAATCTCCTTGATATCTGAACTGGTTGCTGGAATACTCCACTGTGCTACTGCAACCTCATATTCAACACCTCCTTCATGATACTCTGTCAAATCTGAAATGTTAAACACTGGTGAAATATTCAGCTCAGTAGGCAATTCTACCTCATATGCATTTCCTGAATCATGCTTCTTCAGTATCGTACATGGTCCAAACTTCTTCATTTTCAGCTTGTTATATGTACCAACTAGAAACCGCTCCTTTCATAAATGAACAATGACTTCATCCCCAACCTAAAATTCCTTATGCCTCATTTTCTCATCTGCCTTAGCCTTATACTGTGCATTCATCTTGGTAATATGCTTCCTCACTTACTCATGGATGTTCTTCAAGTGCTCTGCAAAATCCTTAGCTTTAGCACTACTTATTTCTCCTTTATCTATCTTTCTCAATTCAAATGCATTTCTTGGACTACTTCCATATACAATCTGGAATGGTGATTTACTAGTGCTCCTGTTGATAGAATTATTGTATGCGAATTCTGCCTATGGTAAAATCAAATCCCATCCTGTTGGCTTATCTCCAACCAAACATTTCAGCAAATTTTCCAAACTTCTATTCACCACCTCTATCTGTCCATCAGTCTGTGGATGATGTGATGAACTAAAATTCAAATCTATATTCAACTTCTTCCATAATGTACGCTAGAAATATCCAACAAACTTAGTGTCTCTATTTGAAACTATGGTCTTTGGCAAACCATGTAGTCTCACTACTTCTCTGAAAAACAATTCTGCTACATGAACAACATCATTAGTCTTTTTGCAGGGAATGAAATGTGCCATCTTCAAAAATATGTCAACTACTACAAAAATTGAATCATGTCCCCGCTGTGTCCTTGGTAAACCAAGAACAAAGTCCATACTGATATCCTCCCAAGGCTTCTCTGGTACAGGTAATGGCTGATACAACCCTATATTCTACTTCACTCCTTTCACCATCTGACATACTCTGCAACTCTGTACAAACTTCTTCACATCTTGTTGTAACTGTGGCCAATAATAATTTTCACTAACCAAAGCAAGGACTTTATCATGACCAAAATGTCCAGCCAATCCTCCACTATGCTTCTCTTTGATGAGATTCTCCCTCATAGAACTTCTTGAAATGCACAACTGACTCCGTCTGAATAGCATATCATCCTGGATGATAAAATTTTCCACTTCATCCTATCTACAGTAACAAGTTCTTTACAAGCTTTCCAAGCTTCACCAAAATCAGGATCCTCTGGATACAAATTCTTGAGTTCCTTGAACCCAACCACCTCAATCTGCATCTCTGTCAGCAATAGTTGCCTTCTACTAAGAGCATCTGCAACCCTGTTAGACTTACCACTTCTGTATTTCAAAACAAATGTATAACTCGGCAAAATCTCAACCCATTTCGAATGCCTCTGATTCAACTTGCCTTGACTATTCAAATATTGCAATGCTTGATGATCAGTATACAAAACAAACTCCTTAGGAAGTAGATAATGTCTCCACTTTTTTAATGCCTGAACTATACCATAAAATTTTTGATCATAGACAGAATATTTTCTCTTGGCATCATTTAACTTCTCACTGAAATAAGCAATAGGTTTACCTTCTTGGCTCATAACAGCTCCTATTGCGATACCACTAGCATCACAATCTACTTGAAACACCTTATTAAAATTTGGAAGTGCTAAAATAGGTTGTTCTATAACTTTTTGTTTCAACAGTTGAAAACTCTTTTCTACCCCATTAGTCCACTTAAACTCTTTTCTATCCCCTCTCATTGTTTCAGTCAAGGGTCCACAAATACTGCTAAAATTTCTGATAATTTTTTTGTAAAAGCTAGCTAAACTATGAAAAGATCTTACCTCAGTAGCACTCCTCAGAGTAGGCCATTCAAGGATAGCCTGTACCTTCTCTGGGTCCATTTTTAGACCTTCTGCTGAAAATACAAATCCCAAATACACTAACTCTTTCTTCACAAAACTGCACTTCTTCAAATTAATCAACAATTTCTCATCTCTCACCTTCTTAAACACCATACGAATATGCATCATATGTTCCTCCAATGTCTTGCTAAAGATCAAAATATCATCTAGGTAAACAATGACAAACTTACCTAGAAATTCTTTCAGAACCTTGTTCATGAGCTGCATGAAAGTGCTCGGTGCATTGGTTAGCCCAAAAGGCATGACTAACCACTCATATAGCCCTTGTGATGCCCAAAATTTCAGGGCAAAACACATCCAACAATTTACCAATATCAAGTTGAAGAGATCTAAGAGAGGTGATAATTTTCCTTCTTGATTGCAATACAAAAATCAAATGCATACAATGACCTTTCACAATATATAATCACATTGTGTTAGAGCTTGCTTCTCTTTAAAATTAACCAAGAACACCTCACATATTGTCTTTCTTTACATTCAAGGGAAGCAGATAACATTGTTCATTCTACTTCAACAATACCATTGCAACTTCATAAAGAATAGGAGAATGCATTTCAAGTGAATACACATCTTTGCTCCATTTCATAAACTACTCAAATTACAATAAATGATAAATGTAAACAGCAAGCTTTCTTCCTCCATATCTTTACAATATACTAACACAAAATGTACCAAAAGAGTGATTGAATACACCATTCACATTTTACAATAATGCTCATACATCAAAGTATGGTTTCTTCCAACAAGCATAACCAAGAAATTGAACTCCATCAAACTTCATTCACTTGATTCTTGACTTCAAAACCTGCCATGGACAAAAAGGATAGGAACCATGGGATGCTCACCTCCCATCCTAGGCCTCTCATGAGGCCACCCCTGAGCTTGGGGAAACCACAATGAACGGGTAACAAACACTCATACACAAAACACTACAAGAACATAAACATATGAAAAACCCAAAATCCCTCAAGGTGAAAACTAAGGAATTCCATGAATATCCTTTATCGGGTGTGGGTGGACAAACCATGGAGATAACCATTGCATAACAAAAACAACACCACAAATGGACCCAAATATCTCTATTTCATACAAGGCTCACATGGCCATTCTTCCCTCCTTATACCCCCATTGCCACAAGGGCTAAATGCAAGGTTTCTTGGGGAAAATCACTCACCCAAGTTCATCTTTCCTCACACATGGAGGAGACTCTACACATGGAGTTGCCTCCATTTCCACACCCCCTCTTGACTTCTCTTCCCTCCCAAGGGTGAGTGAGTCCAAGAGATACAACCCAAAATCCAATTACATAAGAAAATACATTGCATGCTTGCTCTCACCATGATCAACCATGGGAAGCTAAAACACAACATGAAACAAGGCAAGCTTCCTCCATGGCCAACCATGGGGAGCTAAAAACATCAACACAAAACATATACAACTTCTAAAACCATATGAGGGCAAGATTTCCTACCTCAAGTCCAATGCTATGGAAGGATTGTTGAGCCCTATTCCAAAACTCCAAGCTTTCTCCTCTAACTTTCTGGAACTCTCTAAGGGTAGAGAATGGGTGAATGCCCTATCCTTTGCCAAAATTCCTCTAAAAAGGCCTCCAAAACCTACCCCAACAAACCTCATTAATTAGGCCCTTTCAAGCAAGTTGCAATTTCGTTCAAGGTTGCACATGAATTTTTAAAAGGGTCAAAAAGTCAATTTTAGGCTCTTTATAAGGTGAAAATACCCCTAACCCATGGGTAGATAGAATGGGTTAACTAATAAGGCATAAAACCACTTTCTAAAGCCACTATAACCGTCTAAATTCACTTCTAGGAATAAGATCGAGAATGGGAAATGGAAACTGCATTATAGTTCCTATGGCAAAATGGCGTGCTAAGATTTCCCTAAAACTCCTAGAATATGCTCTCACACAACACTCGACATACCTTGATAACATTTAACATTAGTGTCAAGTGAAACTTTATGAAATAACATTTCACACAAGGTACGTCCAATGTCACAACACATAACATTAATACACACATACATTTCAAATTACTGTTACGAATAAAAATACTTAACAACGAGGCCTCACGTCTCTTAATAGACGGGGCCTTGGTTTAACTGGTTGCCCTACGTTCAAAGTGATTTCCCCGAATGTGTTTCCATGGTCCTTCCACCTGTAATACCTCAGTGCAGCATCAGTAATTCAAAGAAGAAAACCAATACATTAAACATACATGATATAACAATAATCATTCAATTGCATATAATATTCATAATTACATTGCATAATTAAAATGAAATTCCATAGCATAATTCAAATATCATCAAGATCATCAGGTTCACAAAACATCATATAATAACATAAACCAAATCCACACACTATGGATCCCATATGCAGAATCATCAAAATGAATAGTCTAATGAGTCAACATAGTATATCAGTAGTCGACAGAGTCCAAGTATCTCTAAAAACATAATCAAAATGATAGGCTAATATCTATAAAATAGGATCACTATGTGGGCCGAAAGTGGGCCTCACATCCACCCCCTCTAGGCATGAACATCCTCCTGGAGTTCATCGAAGAGGTGTGGATACTGGGCCCTCATCTGTGCTGCATCCTCCCATGAGGCTATGACCTCATCATAGCAATCCCACTGGACCCTAACCTGGTCCAGCGTTCTTCCTCGAAGTCCCAACGTCCATCGAGCCAAAATGTAAATGGGCTCCAGAGCTAGCTAGCCATCTGACTCCACCTGCAAGGCATCCCAATCAATGATATGAGACTCATCATAAATATACTTTCACAAAACTGATACATGGAACACATCATGGATGCGTGACAGGCTAGGTGGCAAGGCTAGTCGATAAGAAACTGGCCCTATCCTCTCCAGGATCTCAAATGGACCAACAAAATGAGGTGTGAGCTTAGAGCCTTTTCCAAAATGGATTGGACTCTTGTGCGGTCATACTCTCAAGAAGACTCTGCCTCCCACAAGGTAGGCTCAGTCTATCCTCTTCACATCTGCATACTTTTTCTATCTATCCTGAGCCTCTAAGAGATGCTGCCTAATCAGGGTGACCTGCGGCTCCATATCTCAAACTAACTCAGAACCAATGGAAACTGTGTCCTCGATCCTATCCCAACTCAGTGGGGTCCTGCAAGGTCTACCATATAATGCCTGGAAAGGAGGCATTCCCAAAGATGCATGATGCCCATTATTATAGGAAAAATCCACAAGATGTAGATACTCCTCCCACCGGGTCTGATGATCCATAACATACATGCGAAGCATGTCCTCTAAAACCTGATTGACCCTCTCGGTCTGCCCATCTGTCTCAGGGTGATAGGCTGTACTAAAATTGAGCCTATTGCCCAATGCTGCCTGAAGCTCTCTCCAAAAGGATGAGGTGAAAAGAGAGTCTCTATCAGAGATGATCTTATGAGGTATGCCATGAAGTCTGATAATATCTCGTAAGAACACCTGGGCTACTATGGGTGCTATAAAGGTAGTACAAACTGGAGAAAACTGGGCTACCTTAGTCAACCGGTCCACTGTCACCATAATAGCATCATGGCGTCGGGAAGACATCGGGAGACCAACTATAAATTCCATGGATATAACCTCCCACTTCCACACTGGAATATCATGTGGCTACAGGAGTCCTCCAGGATGGCGGTGCTCTGCCTTAACCCGCTGACACTCAAGACATCTGGCCACTATCTCAGCAATCTGCAATCTCATGCCTGGCCAATGATACAGTTGTCTCAGATCTGCATGTAGCTTCTTAACCCTGGGATGTGCTGCATATGGTGCTATGTGAGCCGCAAGTATAATGAATGCACGTAAATCTCTGGTAGAAGGTACATAGATACGCTCTCAATGGCGTAGAATCCCATTAGACTCTAAAGTATAACCAACATACTTCCCCTCCAAGGGTCTCTAGGATCGAATCATCTCACAAACCTCTGCATACCACTCATCTTCCTGTAGATGACAGAGGATCTAACCCCTCAAATCTATGCCTGCAGTCATAGAACAGATATCGTGCCATCTCCTACTCAAGGCATCTGCAACAACGTTCTCTTTCCCCTTGATGTAGTGGACATCAAAGTCATACTCACATAAGAACTCCATCCATCACCTCTGCCGAGCATTAAGGTTCAGCTGGGTAAATATATACTGAAGGCTCTGATGGTCTAAATGAAGCTCAAAGCGGTGACCTAAGAGGAAGTGACGCCATCGCACTAAGGCATGTACCACTACTGCAAGCTCCAAATCATGCATAGGGTAATTAAGCTCATGAGTCTTAAGCTTCCTAGACTCGTAAGCAATAGCTCACCCTCCCTGCATAAGGACTACCTCTAATCCATCTAATGAAGCATCTGTGCACACCACAAATTCCGCTAAAGGATTTGGCACTGCAAGAATCAGTGCACTGGTGAGTGCGCTCTTGAGCTCCTGAAAAGCCCTCTCACACTTTTCTGTCCACTCAAACTTCTTCCCCTTTCACTGAAGGGAAGTAATAGGATGTGCCACTCTAGAGAATCCCTCAACAAAACATCTGTAATAACTAGCTAGTCTCATGAAACTTCTGACCTCAGTCACTGTGGTAGGTGCTGGCCAATTCATAATAGCCTCTATCTTTGATGGGTCTACTGAGATCCCATCACCGGATATGACATGCCCCAAATACTTAACCTTTGTTCTGAAGAAGGAACACTTTGACAAGCTACCAAACAACTGATTATCTCTCAAACACTGCAAAACCTGTCTCAAGTGCCCTTCGTGCTCCTTCTCATCCTTGGAATAAATCAGGATGTCATCAAGGAACACAATAACAAACTTATCTAAGAAGGTGTGGAATACACCATTCATAAGGCTCATAAATACAGCTGGGGCATTCGTAAGACTGAAAGGTACCATGGTAAACTCATAGTGGCCGTACCTAGTGCGAAATGTGGTCTTATGAATGTCACTGTCAACTATCCTCAACTGATGGTACCCTGACTTAAGATCTGTCTTGGAGAATAATCGGGCACCCTGCAACTGGTCAAATAAGTCATCAATCCTAGGAAGTGGATAACGATTCTTAATGGTAACCTTATTCAACTATCGATAATCCATGCACAACCTAAGTGACCCATCCTTCTTCTTAACGAAGATCACTGGCGCACCCCAAGGAGAAACACTAGGTCGAATGTGACCCTTCTTTAACAACTCCTCAAGCTAAATCTTGAGCTCATTAAACTCATTCGTGGTCATCCTATAGGGTGCTCTGGATACTGGTTCAGCTCCTGGCACAAGGTCTATGTGAAAGTCAACTGCTCTGCAAGGAGGCATACCAGGTAACTCTGACGGGAAAACATCTGCAAATTCCTAGAGAATGGGATGGTCCTCAAGAGAAGTCTCACTCTCATCCTCATCCCCTCTGTCACTGATAGTGATGGAAAATAACTGACACCCCTTCTGCATGCACCGCTTAAGTTGCATAGCAGATATCATGCGAAGAGATACTGGTCTCTGAACCCCTAAAATAACTGTAGCCATGCCGCCATCATCAAAACACTCTATCTTCTTCTGACGGCAATCTAGCTTGGCTCTGTGGGCATATAGCCAATCCATGCCAAGTACTACATCATATGATTCCAATGGGGTAATCCTAAGGTTTGTCGAAGTGGTCAACTCTCCAATCTGAATCTGACAATCTCTAACCAAGGAGATGACCGATACTCTAGAACCGGAAGCCAACTCAACTTCCCAGCTATCTTTCTCCCTAGATGCCACTAGCCCGCAACGCTCCACTACAAAAGGAGATATAAAGGAGTCGGTGGCTCCTGAGTCAAACAATATGGAAATATTGATACCTCAAATCATACCTGCTGACTCAATCACGGTGGCCTGGTGCTCAGCCTGGCAGTTATCCACCGCTGCAAAAACTCTATGGGACCTGCCTAAGTCCCCCATAGTGGGCTCTGATCTGGCTGCTCTCTGTCCATTGCCCTGTGGGAAATCTCTCGCAATATGCCCCATGCCCCCACAATTGTAGCAAGGTCCCTGCACAAATACCTATGTCCTCTGTGGCCTGCTGAACTGTGATCCACCTCCTCTGGTAGATCCAGTAAAACCACCTCTAGAGGACTGCTGAGTCTCGACAGAAGGGGTGTATGGTATGTCTACCCTGTGATCCCTCTTCTGCCCCTGACCCTGTGACTACTTGGGCTTATTGCCCTGGTGCCCATGTGTACCTTTCTGTTTATGGTCTTGTCAACCCTGCTGCTGAGGCTGCTCCTGTTGAGTCTGCTGAGGGGTTTGGAAAGACCCCGAAGAATACCTCTTATTCTTCTTCCAACGGTTTCTCTGAAAACTAGAACCCTGTGATGCAGAATTATTGTGCTGAAACTGATCTCAAGAATCAGATGACCCTCTAACAACCTCTTCGGCTACCTTAGCCCTGTCAACTATAAACCGTAGATCTCCAGGTGCCAACATACGTACCATGCCTGCAATGTTTTGGTTCAAACCACTGATAAACTGGTTAACCTGCAATTTCTCATCTCTCATGTACTCCACATAAGGGAGTAGGTCAATGAACTTGCCCTCATACTGGGCCACTGAAAGTCCCCTCTGCTGAAGGCTATGAAACTCATCAATACGCTTCTACTGAAACTGCTCTGACAGGTACCTATCCTTGAAGAGCTCTAAGAAAGTCTCCCAAGTCAATGTATTAAGGTCCAAGTGTCCCTTAAACTGCTCATGATCCCACCATGAAGAGGCTCCAACTCTCAATAAGTGAATAGCAAAGCGGGCCTTGACATTACTGTCATAGGCACGCAACCCAAAACATCTGCCTAAACTATGAAGCCATGACTCTGCCTCTATACCATCTGTGGATCCCTCAAAAGTGGGTGGTCCAAGGTGCATCAACTCTCTGATAACATCTCATGTGTCTCTAGCTCGTGTGCAACACTCAACCCTAGGTGGTGGCTCTGGGCCATGTACTGACTCTGCCTGACCCTCTTCCCTTCTGGAAGGCTCCTACTCCGCTCTCTAGCCCCACCCCCTACACCATGATCCTGCTAGTGACCAAACTGAGGTAGTCTATCCAGAATAATACCGGCCAAGTTCTGAAAAGCTGTCAATAATTCTCAGTTGGGATCTGGTGGTGGTTCAGGAATGGGATCCTGATTCCCTTCTAGAATCTCTATCTCCTCAACCGGAATGGAGGGAGCACGTCTACGGCCCCTCCCTCATCCTCTCCCGCATCCACGGGCTTGTCGAGTAACTACTGGCATCCTACACAAGCACAAAAGTTCAATTGTTAATTGTGGTGGTTAAGGCTCCTAGTGTTGAACATCGCTCTGATACCAAAATGTGATGCCCAAAATTTCAGGGCAAAACACATCCAACAATTTACCAATATCAAGTTGAAGAGATCTAAGAGAGGTGATAATTTTCCTTCTTGATTGCAATACAAAAATCAAATGCATACAATGACCTTTCACAATATATAATCACATTGTGTTAGAACTTGCTTCTCTTTGAAATTAACTAAGAACACCTCACATATTGTCTTTCTTTACATTTAAGGGAAGGAGATAACATTGTTCATTCTACTTCAACAATACCATTGCAACTTCATAAAGAATAGGAGAATGCATTTCAAGTGAATACACATCTTTGCTCCATTTCATAAACTACTCAAATTACAATAAATGATAAATGTAAACAGCAAGCTTTCTTCCTCCATATCATTACAATATACTAACACAAAATGTACCAAAAGAGTGATTGAATACACCATTCACATTTTACAATAATGCTCATACATCAAAGTATGGTTTCTTCCAACAAGCATAACCAAGAAATTGAACTCCATCAAACTTCATTCACTTGATTCTTGACTTCAAAACCTGCCATGAACAAAAAGGATAGGAACCATGGGATGCTCACCTCCCATCCTAGGCCTCTCATGAGGCCACCCCCGAGCTTGGGGAAACCACAATGAATGGGTAACAAACACTCATACACAAAACACTACAAGAACATAAACATATGAAAAACCCAAAATCCCTCAAGGTGAAAACTAAGGAATTCCATGAATATCCTTTATGGGGTGTGGGTGGACAAACCATGGAGATAACCATTGCATAACAAAAACAAGGCCACACATGGACCCAAATATCTCTATTTCATACAAGGCTCACATGGCCATTCTTCCCTCCTTATACCCCCATTGCCACAAGGGCTAAATGCAAGGTTTCTTGGGGAAAATCACTCACCCAAGTTCATCTTTCCTCACACATGGAGGAGACTCTACACATGGAGTTGCCTCCATTTCCCCACCCCCTCTTGACTTCTCTTCCCTCCCAAGGGTGAGTGAGTCCAAGAGATACAACCCAAAATCCAATTACATAAGAAAATACATTGCATGCTTGCTCTCACCATGATCAACCATGGGAAGCTAAAACACAACATGAAACAAGGCAAGCTTCCTCCATGGCCAACCATGGGGAGCTAAAAACATCAACACAAAACATATACAACTTCTAAAACCATATGAGGGCAAGATTTCCTACCTCAAGTCCAATGCTATGGAAGGATTGTTGAGCCCTATTCCAAAACTCCAAGCTTTCTCCTCTAACTTTTTGGAACTCTCTAAGGGTAGAGAATGGGTGAATGCCCTATCCTTTTCCAAAATTCCTCTAAAAAGGCCTCCAAAACCTACCCCAACAAACCTCATTAATTAGGCCCTTTCAAGCAAGTTGCAATTTCGTTCAAGGTTGCACATGAATTTTTAAAAGGGTCAAAAAGTCAATTTTAGGCTATTTATAAGGTGAAAATACCCCTAACCCATGGGTAGATAGAATGGGTTAACTAATAAGGCATAAAACCACTTTCTAAAGCCACTATAACCCTCTAAATTCACTTCTAGGAATAAGATCGAGAATGGGAAATGGAAACTGCATTATAGTTCCTATGGCAAAATGGCGTGCTAAAATTTCCCTAAAACTCCTAGAATATGCTCTCACACAACACTCGACATACCTTGATAACATTTAACATTATTGTCAAGTGACACTTTACGAAATAACATTTCACACAAGGTACGTCCAATGTCACAACACATATCATTAATACACACACACATTTCAGATTACTGTTACGAATAAAAATACTTAACAACGAGGCCTCACGTCTCTTAATAGACGGGGCCTTGGTTTAACTAGTTTCCCTACGTTCAAAGTGATTTCCCCAAATGTGTTTCCATGGTCCTTCCACCTGCAATACCTCAATGCAGCATCAGTAATTCAAAGAAGAAAACCAATACATTAAACATACATGATATAACAATAATCATTCAATTGCATATAATATTCATAATTACATTGCATAATTCAAATGAAATTCCATAGCATAATTCAAATATCATCAAGATCATCGGGTTCACAAAACATCATATAATAACATAAACCAAATCCACACACTATGGATCCCATATGCAGAATCATCAAAATGAATAGTCTAATGAGTCAACATAGTATATCAGTAGTCGACAGAGTCCAAGTATCTCTAAAAACATAATCAAAATGATAGGCTAATATTTATAAAACAAGATCACTATGTGGGCCGAAAGTGGGCCTCACAGCCCTTCCTTTGTTTTGAAGGTAGTCTTCCATTCATCTCCTTCTTTGATCCGAATATGGTGATATCCACTCTTCAAATCTATCTTTGAGAAATACATAGCTCCACTCAAACAGGTCATAATATCATCCATTCATGGCAATGGAAACTTATACTTGATTGTGATCTTATTTATTGCTCTGGAATCTATACACATCCTCCATTCTCTATTTTTCTTTGGTGCTAATATTGCTGGTATAGCACATGGACTCAGGCTCTCTTAAATCAATCACTTCTGTAACAACTCATGTACTTATCTATTCAACTCTTCACTTTCTGCTAGTGTCATTCAGTGTGCTACCTTGTTTGGCAAACTGGCTCCTAGAATCAAATCCATTTGATGACCAATCTTCCTTACCGGTAGTAATCCATCAAGTACATTATTAGATACAATATCCTAAAACTCATTCAACAAATTTGCAACCTCTACAAGTACATCCTCTACTTCCTCTTTACCAGCTTTTGGAATTAAAGCAAAACACACATGCTCATGCCTCATACCATCTAGGAATTTTCTTCCATCAACAAAAGTTATTCTTGCATTGCCACATACCTTTTCTTCGGTCTCCTTCAATGGCTTTAGCTTATGTCGCACTCCATCCTTTGTCAAGGAATAGGTATTCGCATGACCATCATGTACAACACATCTGTCAAACTACCACGGTCTACCCAACAACATACGACATGCATCCATATATATTATATCACATAGTACCTCATCTTGGTACCTGGCGATCTTGAACTTTACCAGGCACTGTTCACTGACCATGACCTTGTGGTCATCTTGCACCCAGGCAATTCGCTATGGATGTGGGTGTTTCTATCTCTTGAGCTTCAACTTTGTCACCATCTCTTCTAACACCAAATTGTCAGTGCTTCCACTATCGATAATCACATCACAACATTTACCTTCACACTTGCATCTAGTGTGAAACAAGCTACTCCTTTGTTCAAGTTCATTCTCACCACTTAGCAGGACACTTCTGTTAATTAGCGTTTCTCCTCTTTCAGCATCTTCAAAATTTGATGATCTGGCATCTTTATCTACATGTGCAACTCTGACCTGGCCTTCATTTCTCCTGTCTATTCTGCCTTGGCACTGAGGACATTCAAATGCCCTATGACCTTCTTCTCCACAGTTAAAACATGTTCCACAGAAGCCTCCTCTTCCAGATCCTTGTCCTCTTCCTCTTCCTCTCTGATCTCTATTACTCTGATCTTGAAAACGATTGGAATTATTTCCTCTCTGATTCTGGTTGCTACTAGCCTCATCCTTCTTTTTCGGATCTTCATTTCAGCCACCATATCACCATCCACCAGATCTTCCACCATGACCTCTTCCATTTTGTATGCTCTCAAACTTCTTGTTCAACTTTTCATCTACTTTTAGGGTAAACTGGTATGCCTCCTCAATATTGTTCATTCGAACTAGATTCAACTCCTCCTGAATACTTGGCCTTAACCCATTAAGGTATCAGATAACTTTCTCCTTATCAGCTTCCGCATGGCCTTTTCTAATGAGGAGTCGATAGAACTCCTCTGTATACTCCTGAACAGATCTTCCTGCTTGCTTCAAACTTTGCATTTTCTTTAGTAGGTCAAGCTCATAATCAACAGGAATGAACTGTTGCTTCAATTTATCCACCATCTGATCCCATCTTATGATTTTATCTTTCCCTCTTATATTTCACTCCAATTGAATCTCTTGCCACTAGATCTTCGCATGACCTTTCAGTCTGGCCTTCGTAAATTTGACCCTATCAGGATCCTCAACATCTTCATACTCAAAATATTCCTCACATTCATTGATCCAGTCGATCAATTCCTCTGGGTTAAGATTTCCAAAAAATGTAGGAACCTCAATCTTAGGTCTTTTCCCAATCTTGAAAATTGCCCAAAAAAATCTTTCTTCCTCCTGATTCACAACTTTAGCTTCTCCTTCTTGATAGTCTTCTTCGACTTCATCCTCACTTTCATCCCTGACATTAAGATTGACTCCTCTGAAAATCTCTTCTTGCAATGCTCACACTTGTCTCTGCAGCTCTCTAACCTCAGGTGTCCCAGCACTAGCTCTTCCACCACGTTCTCTTCGTGGAGGTATTTTTGCGATGTACACTGAAACCCTAACCATGGTCCTGGTGCAAACTACCTCATAGTTGGTGATCTGTTTACACACTCAAGAACTCCTGCTCTGATACCACTTGATAAAGGGTGCTCCCCTTAATACCACAAACAGATAATAGAAATAGAGAAACAACAACAATAATATGCAAGAACAGAAAATTGGCTTCTTATTATCTCCACAAATGTGGAATTACTAACTTTCAGAATTATAATATGCAAAGCCACATGGGCATTCCCTTACAATATTCTATAGGACAAAGCCTCGAATCAATACCCAGATCTACTACCTAGAACTGTCCTAGACAACACTACGGGCCTTCTTTATATAGGCAATTTCCACTGCCCGAGAAGGTTCTAGAAATTTAGCCCTTAGGGCCAACCAAACTTAGAATTATTTTATTTTACAATTTATTACATCAAAGTCAGCTCAAAATAACTTTTGAAACCCGAACAGAAATTTTGAAGAAAAATTATTTTCACCATTTCAGGTGGCCTGACTTTCGAAGACCATAAGTCATCACCAGTTGACCTGATTGACTATTATAACCCCATTTCAAAAATGCCACAAAGTGCTCTACAGGCTTGACCCACGCAAAGTTCCTGTCACCAAATTTTTTTGACCTCATTCGGGCCTCTAAAGCCTTGAAAACTGAGTTCAAAGTTTTTGTACCCTGCTGCCAATATCGAAAATCTTCAATATCTTCAAAACTAGACCTGATCTAGCCATGAAATTTTGCTGGTAGGCTGATATGACTGAGATGAACCTCCATATGTAAAATCAGACATTCCAAGATCGTAAGACCAACTTACTAAAAAATAGCAAGTTTCCATAAATAGCAACTCTGCACAAGATAGCCCTTATTGAATACAAAAATAGAAATATTTTTGGGTGATGCAAGATTGCCCTTACACCCAGGATGCTCCTGCATCACTAGAGTAGCCTATACAAGTTTGGGTACTCTTTCATATCCACTAAGACTTAAAAGGAACAAATAGTAGTTAGATAATATTGGTGTATGTTTAAGTTCAAGTTGATAAATATAAATGACATATTTAATATTGTGAATGTTTAGGAATGATAGAGACATATAAGAAAAATAAGGTCTAATAGAATATCACTAATTTAATTTTAAATCTTCAAGGTAGCATCATTATGATAGTATTTTTTAGTGCCACACTCACTAATGAAGAGAATGGGAGGGTTTGTCTCACACATCAGAAGTGAATATTAAATTCCAAAACTTTTCAGACCTTATTTCAATAAGGCCACATTTGGTTAGTGGAATTGGGGTGGAATTTGGTCTGAAACTTCCACTTTTTCCCAAATCCTCTGTTTGGATTGCTAGAATGCAATTCATGTTGTGGAGATGAAAACCTTGTTTTTCTACCAAAATGAGTGGTATTGTCTTCCCACCCAATAGGTGGAATTTGAAAACAAAGTCTAGTAGTGTATCACTAATTTTAATTTTAAATCTTCAAGGTAGCATCATTACGATAGTATTTTTAAGTGCCACACTGACT
>BSBK01015173.1:0-31773 GCA_027943335.1 Chamaecyparis obtusa
AGTCGTAGGCAGGAAGAAAACTCTAGGTTTCCTCATAAAACAAAAATCACATAGTCATCATTGTTAGAATATATCGAGGCATTCCACAGAGTAGGATTTATAAGGTTAAAACCTTATAGTGATCCCAAGAGTTTCAAGTAAAAAAAGACCATGACATGTACTAGGGCTCAAAGAATAAAACCCTCAAGTAGAGGTCAAGAGCCATAAATTTCTTACAGAGGCATAACCACCATTTAAGAGATAGTGAAAGAAAAGATATAGAATAGATAGTCCATGGTCGTATATCCTAAACATAGTAAGCCATAGGGTCATGACCTGTATAATGGAGGTCAATAATCCTTCATGGAAAACAATGATCAATAATGTGAATGCATAACTAAAGAAAAGTACATAGGGTTTAAATTCTACTGTTAATATGGAATCTCGAAACATTGAAGGATATGAAGAATACAGAGCTTAAGTCTCATGTTTGTCAGTATTTTCTTGCAATGACAAGCATTTGTAATACAGAAAAGGAAACTATGTCATTTTACAATGAGGAAATACTATAAAGTCCTATAATGGTAGTGATACCATTCAGAGTTAAAAAACCTCAAGGGTTAATATACAGGATAAAACTCATATTTCCATTTTTTTGTTGTATTAACAGAGTCCATATCGTCAGAGACAATGAAAATTTTACTGGGACAGTTACAGTCTGTGTGACCATACCTGTTAAGTCCATTGTTATGTCACATAAGCTTCATTAGAGAGTTCAACAAAACCTAAGTTTTATGGCTATGGACAGAGCTTCATTAGATAATGCAAATATAAAAATGGGAAAACGTTATTTTGGTGAAGGCTCATGCTATGGTTTTTACCCTAATTGGCTCGTAAAAGATTTTTGGCCTTGACTTTATTTATTGTTAATTTTTAATGCATGATTTATAATAAAGTAATATTATTATATTATTTTAATATAATTTGTGTTAAAAATTAATAATAAATAATAAATAATATAATAAAGTTATATATTAAAGTGAGGTTTTACAAAAATATACTTAATATATACATTTATTTTATATTTTAGGATCAACTGAAATCAATAACAAAGAAGAATTGCATGCACAGTAGGGTTTTATTTTCACATGATTTTGTGAATTGTAAAAGTATTGTTAAGTATGAACTATTAACACTTGAACAATGTTTACTTCAAATGCAAAAATATAAACATCAATATTTTTGAAATGTCATTAATCTTTAATGATAATTAAGGAGGAGTTTGCATGCATTCTTGGTGAGATTATGAGTAGTTATATTTTAGTTGGGATGCCACATGGGTCAATTTGGGTTTGAGAGGACCACTGAGTGAGTTATATGCATGCATCTTCTAGTTCCACCCCCTTTTTAAGCAATTTTTCTTTCAGTTTTGACCCCATGAGATATTTGAAAATTGAAGGAGAAATAAAGGTGGGACCATATGTTCTACATCAATTCAGGCTCAGTTAGAGAGGAGTTCACTTTTTAGTTACTTGGAAGTTTTCTTTGGAGATGGGGAAAGACATTTTATAAAGGCAATTGTTCTTCTTTTTATTAATTTTTTTCTTCTTCCTAGCTTCTCACACGCAACAAGAAGATGAGGATTTTGTAGCTCATTATTTGCAAAGATATGCTCATACTTATTCTCTAATAGAAGTTTATTCCTTCTCAATTTGGTATGATTTTTACACTATTTTACGTGTATTTTGATGAAATATTGTTATTAATTCCTTGTATCATCAAGATCGTGTCATGTTAAATTCAGAATATGGTATGTTAAGGTGTAGGTTTGTGGTTGTGTTTTAATTTTATTAGTGTTAGGCCTATAAACATCTATGTTTTCCTCTTCAAAAGTATAAGAAAGATTTGAAGCCTCTCATAAGAATCTTTTTTGCAAGTATATGAGATTGGGTTATGAGTTTTAAAATGTTCTTTATTGAAGGAATTTTTGAGTTTTGAATATGCAAATAAGTTTTAATCATCGATGCATCACCTGTTAGCATAGGTTTAAATTCAAGATTCCTTCTTACCCATTCCATTGAAAGATAGTTTTAGGTGATACCGAAAAGAACCATCCTTAACTCAAAGATTCACTATTGCTATAGATCACCCATAGTCTAAGAGTGTTTCCATGTTTCAATAGGATAGTCAAATTTAATATTTGGTAAGGGTGCAATCCTAATTGACAACAATTAATGCCTAAATTTTTTTATGCAAAAATGACTACCAACATCTCTTTTTTGGTGACAGTATAATTCAACTCAGCAGAATAAAGGTTCTCACTGATGTAATAAATACCATATTCAATATTACCTTATTTTTTTCCTAGGGAAACTCCCACAACATATTCAAACGTATCAATGTGGGTATGGAATGGAAGTGTCCAATTTGGTCCTCTTAGAATGGGTGGTTTGGTCAATATATCCTTAAGTTATAAAAATGTGTCATGACATTTATGAGTCCAACCAAACTCAACATCCTTAGTCAATAATGTGCACAAAGGGGAATTTATTTTGTTGAAATCATTAACACATAATCTATAGTACCCAACATGCCCTAAAAAATCTTGACATCTTTTTGCTTAAAATTGACAAATAGATTTGAGATAACTTATATCTTCGTTGGATCCACCTAGATATCATGTTTGGATATGTAGTGGCCTAAAAATAAGCCTTCTTGCATCATCATGTTGCATTTCTCATTGCTCAAGGATATATTGTGCTCTTGACATTGGTGAAGTACTTTCTGTACAATTGTGAGGGCCTCATCATAGCTATAACCATATGTGGTGAAGTCATCCATATAGACTTCCATTTAGTTATTAGTGAGATCAGACAAAATACTAAGGAGTACTCTTTTAAATTTAGTAGGGGCATTGCATAGACCAAATAGAAGGAAAAAATATGCATAAGTCCTCCATGGGTAGGTAAAAGTGGTTTTATCTTGATCTTTTGGACCTATTAGAATTTGATTTTAAACACTAAAACCATCCAAAAATGAGAAGTATGGATTACTGGCCAAAGAATCAAGCATCTGACCTATTAATGGAAGAGTAAAGTGGTCCTTACTTGTGGAAGAATTAAGTTCCTTGTATTTGACACAAACCATCCATTCTCCACTTTTTTTTGGAATAATAAGTAGGGAGAGAATCACTCGTTGTTGGAGATAGGATATATGAATCCTACATTTAGAAGATTTTGCAATTCATCCTTGACAATATCTTTGAATATTGGATTCATTTGCCTCTAGGGTTGTCTGATTGGCCTGTAATCATCCTTGATATATATTTGATGTATGCAAAGATTTGGATCAAGGCTCTTGATGTCCTAGTAATCCCATGTAAATACTAATTGATTTTCTTACAACATAGAAATCGATTGTTGTTGTTGATCTTGAGTAAGCTTGTTGTTGATATTGAGATATTTCAATTTCTACTTATGCAACTAGGAGGTTTGTGGTTGAAACATTTATGCATTGAATCTTTTCATCATTTGTATGCGCCAGAAGATTATGTAATAGTACAAAGGTTGATAGGTATGGTTAGTAGTAGTTGGAGGAAGAAGAGTATGTAGGGGATGAGAAGAGTAGGCTAAATAGGTCAAATCTTTTGGTTCCCTTTGGAAGTCATTCTGAATGATATGAGCTAACAAATTTTCTTCATCTTCTAGGTTAAGCATAGAACTTATATCAATCACCATGAGGTTCAACAAGGCATCTTCTTCTCCGTCTTCTAAATTGAACCAAATAATATGTTCATTTTCTTGATATGGCTAAGCTAGAATATATAACACAAGCTTTATAGTAACATTACCATTGGAAATAACATCTCCCTTGACCTACATCCAATAAAGGCATTTACAGTTGCCAACCAAGGTCTTCCCAGAATTAGACAATACCCCCCCTAAGTTAGCCTTCGGTTGAAGAATCATGAAATATATTGGATACTCCCATGAATCAAGCATAATGACTAAGTCTTGAACTATTCCTTTTTGCTTGACTCTAGAATTGTCTACAAATTTTAGGACTATAGGGGTTGGCATTAGGTCTATCATCTATAAGGTTTGAATTGACACCCTTGTCATAAAATTAATGACAACTCCAAGATTAGTCAAGGTATTGAGGATCAAGATTTCATTAATGGTAACATTCACTATGGAGTTGTTTGGGTCATTATACTTGGGGATTACAAGCTTTCTTAACATAATTTATTCTAACTTTATCATGACATGTACTATTGTAGGATATTTTCTCTTACGACGTGGATTATTTATAGAGAGCTGTTTAAATGTCTTATTGTAAATAATATCATCCTTAATTTCCACAAATAAGGAATCCTTATGATTATGTTTATCAATTTTTTAAGAAAGTCAAATTCAGGAGTACGATAAATTTTTTGCTCAATCAATCTTGTAGGAAATGTGGGAGATTGTTGTTCAATAATCAAAGGTGCTTGGTGTACCTATTTTGGACTATCTTGCTGACCTTAGTTAATGGTTGGGGGTTTCACTATTGTGCAAACATCATCTTCTTGGATTTATGTGATAAGAGAAGGCATTAGGGAAGTCAATATTTTTCCTAATTACAAATGTATATTATTAACATTGAGAACATAAGTAAAATATTGTTGTGTGTCCTTGGAATATGATTGATGAGTAGGTCAATTATTAGGGTTGGGCATAGGTTGAGTAGGAATTTGAGTGGGTTTTTCAAGTGAAGGTTGATGATTGGTAGGATTTTGCATAATGGCTTGTTGAACCGGGGATCCTTGCAACTAAGTTTTTTGTTGGTATGCTTGATTTTTCTAACTCCAAGATTTATTAACCCTCCATGAAGGTTGTTTACAACTAATTTATGGTTGGTTCCAACTACTTTGGGGGGTTTCTAGTTAGGTGGTTGTCCTTGTTGTGGAGGCAAAGCCCTTTTCTATTAGTTCCATGGCATATTATCATAGTCCATCTAGGGTTGAGAGTTTTGATTTGACCATGAAGGATAATTTGAATAAGACAAAGGGTCTTGGGGAATACCTTGTATTTGAGTCCATGGTTTCCTCTAAGAGAGATTAAAAACCTATCCCTCTTCATCCTCCAAAGATTTTAAATTAGGTCTCTTATCCATACTACCAATTCTTTTGCACTTGCAATCGTTCTTGTAGTGGCAAGTAGGGAAATATTATACTAAAGCAACTTCTTCTTCTTTATGCTTCCTCCTGGATTGCAAAGTATCTAGCTGAGTATCCATGTGATTAATACTATTTTTTATAGTCCTAAAAATTTAGCACCAATAACTGGATGCTTTAGGACCTATTAGGCCTCATATTGGTTTTTTTGAGGTTTGAATGTCTGTTATGATTGATCCCAATGACCTATTCTTTATTCCCCTACATCTATTCACTATCCCCCATCTCCCCATGAAATTTGAGCCTATTTAACCTGGGACCAATGATGATCTATCCCTAGGGTCTTGGGTCCAAATTTTGTCCAGAGCCCGATATCAGGGTCTTCTTCTAGGGTTTTCAATTGTGGTCACCCTGGATCAAATTTGAATCTCAAATGAGGGAGTAAAGTATAAAAGGACCTCCTCTCCCCTCATTTGGTAATAATAAATCAAGTGTAATCTATCTATCAGCAAAGTGCAAGTAATCAAAGAGCAATTAAGGATTTGGATTCAATATTTGACAGAAAGAATCCAATTCAAGATCTCCAAGTATCCATTTCTTCAAGATCCATTATATCAAAGCAATTATTCTCCAATTGTTGCAAGTTTATCTCCCACAATGGCTAAGTAGAATAATTCTCAATCAAGTAAGAAGATTCATGCATCTCTCTCTCTCTCTCTCTCTCTCTCTCTCTCTCTCTCTATGTGTGTGTGTGTGTGCATGTTGTTATCAAGCATATCTGCATTCTTGATCTTGGAGTGAAAATAATAGATCTACACATTTGTGAGGGCATACTTGATCCTAAATCATATTCCAAGGTCAAATAATTAGATTACAAGTACATTCAAGCATCTTCATGGATTTTTTCAATTTCTACATTTGTTCATAAGGGTTTATGCAATGTAAACAATCAATTTACCTTTTTACATTCTTTCCTTTATATGAAATTTCTATCATGTTTCAAGGTTGATTCCTAAATAATGGTTTGACCAATCCAAACCCCTTCTTCCAACCTTTTCCCTATTTTTCTATGTGTAGGAATATGTTATAGAGCCATGATTTCAGACCTAAGCAGTACAGGAACAATTATATATTTTATGAAAATTTCATCCAAAAGTGTTAGGGACAGATTGAGTTTCATCTTGTCCCTTAGGTACAAATAAAGTTTCACCACGTCCCTTTGATTTTTGACTAAAATTTCTAGAGCTGGTTAGTTTCATCTTCTAATTTCCATTTTTGTTAGTTTCAGCTCAACATCAATTTATATCAGTTTATTTTGATCATCTTTTTAGTGACTTCTCCAATAGATAAATTAAATTACATAATCATTTCCCATTTCATTTAAATTACCTTATTTAGTGAAGGGAAAACCTTGTCCCCATTTAGAGCTTGAGTCACCTCTTGAGCCTTTTGGGAGCATTCTTCCTTCCTAATGTGCAATACATGAAATGAGGAAGTAATTCAATTAGTACATTATATGTTGCATTGATCTCCCCATTTTCCAACCGTACATCTTGGTGAACCCAACTTATTACATTTCCATTCTGATTTTGGTGTTAGATTCCTTTTATGGGCTTCTTATTTAGATCTAGATCTACTTGTGCATGCTTTACATTATATTCTTTCAATTTAATAATTAGTTGCATCTTTCTTATTTTATTGGATTGCATAATATCTTTCAAATCTTAAAATTTCATTATATCTATATCTTTTCTCTCATTCCCTTGTACATGAGTATTATCACTTTGAGTTGTACTTATAACATTCTGGTCAAGAGAAGTCATAGACTTGCGGACTCCTTTGATCCCCGAGAGTTATCTTTTCCTAGGAATCTTGATGAGACCAACATGCATACTAGTGAAATCAATCCTATCATGGAGAAAAAATCTTCCCATTCCACTCATGATGAAGATGAGGCTTTAAGGGTTCCTCCTATGCAAGTCCAAAAACTTTCCAATGATTGAGAAATTTGAACAATGGTTAGGAAAAGAAAACTCTAATCCCGAGGTCATTTCTATTGTATAATAGACTACATATGATTGAATATCTTAAGGAAGAGATTGACAACTAATTGAATACTTAAAAGCCAGTGATTGATGATCACCGAACTACTATGGTATATGTGACACATTAAATCAGTTATTATATTATCATTGATGTCAACTAGTTTTGACTGTACTTATCACGATAGTTACAAACATTTGAAGAAGGAAATAATGATGAAGGAATGAGATATTAACATAAAGATGAGATGTATGAGAAAGATATGGATATGTTATTCATTGGATAACTTATTGATGAGTCTATGACATTATGCTAGTGATTTGATTGTATTACATGATTTTGTTATGGATTGAAGATCAAGAATGAATAAGTTTATGTGGTCTGTAAATGAATAACTTAGTATACACTGAGCAATGGTAGTGTATACCGAGTATAGTGTTAACCAAGTTAGAAGTCACCGACACATCATGGTATTGACCGAGTGAAAGAAATACATGGAACATATGATTAATGACTAAAGATGATGAGCTGGACAAATATGGATGATTCTGAGGTTAAAGATAAAGTTTGTTATGATGATCAAATGGCTAACAATATTCAAGGATGATCAAATGATGGAGAATGAAACATGTTAAAGACACAAGTTCTGAGGAAGGATAAAATGAAAAAATCAACAGTGAAGATTAAGATGCAAAATCTATGGTTGGAAATAAAATGGTTTATTATGTCTATAAAAGGAGAGAAGAGATTCATAATTAATTATGGAATGCGCATGAGAAGATTGCATTCATGCGAAGCCAGTCAAATAGGTTGAAGCCAAAATTGAGAAAATTTGCAGACAACATCGAGTGTCAGAGAAAGGAATTAACCAAGCAGAACAGAGTTGGAGGATACAAAGGAATTGAATTGAGTATATTGGCTAGAGGTATTTTGAGCTTAGCATAGATCTAAAAAATTTGCAAAAAGAAAGTTGTATTTGAATCAGATCATTTATTGTTGCATTCTAACCATTACTATAGATAAATCTCTTGATCAAGTGGGACTTAATAGTCTTTATATTTCATTATGACATTCAATGAATGTTGATTGTTTTCATGTTGACCCCATAGTGAATGTTTGGTCATGAATAACTATTAGTGATAAATCCTCTAACCAGGTCACACCTTACATTGGGCTATTGTAACCTTTAATAGGGTTGGCTCTTAACTGAGCTCACTTCAGAAGAGTGAAATTATTTTTGAGTTACTAGTCCCAGGTGGTTTTTCCCCTAACAGGGTTTGCACGTTAAAAATCAAAGTGTTATATGTGTATGGATGTGATAAATTGTTATTTTGCTTTACACATTAATATTATTAGTTTGATCAATATATACTCTAGATAATTTATGGGTAGTCAGTTATTGAACATAAATGCACATTTAAAGTTTTATCGAGTTGATTAATTGATTTGAAAGAATTGTTTTATACATATGGGAGTGTTTGGGACTGTAGGATAATTGGACTTAATAGATTCACCCCCTTCTCAGTTATCTAATAATTGGTATCAGAGCATAGAGTGCTTGAAGGACTTAAGTAAAAGATCACAAGATGTATAAGAGAGAGATACTAAAGCTAAACAAAGACAACTTCTCAAGATGGAAAAGTAGGATCAAGTTATATCTATCAAGGATTGGAGATTCTACATTATACTACTTGCAAAATGAGTTTATCTTATCCATTGGTCCTTTGACTATTGATCAGATGAAAGAAAGACAAGAACACAATGCTATGATGATTGAGATTGCTTCTTCTTTATCAGATGATGAATTTGAAGATATTAAGACATGTACAACTTCAAAATAGATGTGGGACAATCTTATACTAGTTCATGGAGGAGATGTGAATGTGCTAAGGGCTAAAGCTGAAAGTCTAAGAGGTAAGTTTGATGACATGAAATTGAAAGAAGGTGAAAACATCACTCAATACAACAAACAAATCAAGGAGTTTGTGAATGCTATCCGAGGAGCAGGTGGAACTATTGATGACGACACTGTGGTAAGTAAAATTATCAGAACCTTGTTACCTACCTATGCTATTAGAGTCTCTTTAATTCATGAAATGAGAGAAACTCCTGGTAATAACATTTTACTTCATAGTTGATCGGTAGATTCACTGCATTTGAGCTTAACAACTATGACAATAGTATTGTATCTATGGTTGAATGTACATTTATGTCATCTCTAAAAATTAGAAAATCAAGTAGCAAACATAAGATAATAAATGAAAATGATAGTGAAACTATATAATATGAACTTGATGAACTTGAAGCATAAATGGCTAGAAGATTACAAAAAGACAAAGGAAGATATAGAGGTAAACTACCCTTGGTATGTTTTAAATGCAAAGAGATTGGTCATATTTCTGAAAGATGTCCTAATAGGAAGGAAGATGAGAAAACAAATGAAAGGTCTAATGAAATGAAGAATGACAAAAAAGATAACTGAGATCATAGAGGAAACTGACAGTATGGCAACAGAGACAACCAAGACTACAAAGATAAAGGCAAGAAGGCATGTTACATAGTTGAAGATGAAGATGATAACACTACGAGCGAGACTGATGAAGACAAAGAAGTGGTATTTATGGCATTAAAAGAAGATTTTGAAGAAGAAGAAAGGTATGTTGAAACAACACTTATTTCTAAATTTAGCAAGAATGATACTTGGATTATTGATAGTGGTTGTACACATCATATGATTGGTGATGAAGAGAAATTTGAATACCTTGAACATTATAATGGTGGATCTGTGAAAATGGGAAATGATACACCTTGTCTAGTAAAAGGAAAATGATCTATATTATTGAATAATAAGATCAGATGTGAGAACACATATTGGGTGAAAGGACTTAATTATAATCTATTGAGTGTAGCACAACTGAATAATATAGGTCACTGAGTTTCATTTGAGAATAGAAAGGTGAAAATCTATGATGAGACTAGAAAGTTGGTTGGTACTAGTGAACAATCAAAAGGTAAATTATTCTATCCTACCAATGATGAAACTTCTTGTTTATTGGCTAAAAGTGAAGATGTATGGTTATGGCACAAGAGGTTATGTCATGTAAACTTTGACAAAATGGTTAAGATTAGTAAGAAAAGGAAAGTTAGAGGTTTACCTAGCATATCTAAACCTGACCATGTAATGTGCAAACAATGTCAAATGGGCAAAATGTCAAAGTCTAGTTTTAAGAGAAAACATTATTTATCTAATGCTATTTTGGAGTTATTTCATACTGACTTGTGTGGTCCAACGAGAGCTCATATTTATTATGGAGACAAATATTTTATCTTTTTTGTTGATGACTTCTCTAAAATGATGACTGTCATGTTCTTAAAAGAAAAATATGAAGCTTTCAAAATGTTTAAGTGGTATAAAGAAAAAGTGGAAAAAGAAATTGGTAAGGAACTAAAATGCTTAAGGTCAGATAGAGATGGTGAATTTATTTCTGATGAGTTCACTAATTTTTGTAGTGATCATGGAATTAAGAGACATGTATCTACACCAAGAACACCCCATCAAAATGGTATTATTGAAAGAAGAAATAGATCAATTGTTGATTGTGCTAGAACACTGAAGATTGAAAAGGATGTTGCACAAATGTACTGGAGAGAAGCTATTAGTACTGTTGTTTACACACTGAACTGAGTTCAATTGAAGAAAGAATCAAATAAGACACCTTATGAATTATGGTAGGGTTACACACCTAATGTGAGTTATTTCAAAATATATGGAATTAGATGTTACATTCTAAAAGATGATAGAAATGGAAAATTTGATTCAAAAGGTGATGAAGGAATATTTCTAGGATATTCTACTAAAAGAAAGAATTATAAATGTTTGAACAAGGCTACTAACAAGATGATTGAAAGTGAAAATGTGAGAGTTGATGAGTTTGCAGAAAAGAATGATGAAGAAAGAAAAAAGGAACCAGAAGACTATCATAGATTTGTTTACATTGAAGAACCTGAAACTCTACCCAAGCAATAGTCTGGCTTTATTAAGCAATAGGGTAATGCTACCAAGAAAAAATCTTTATTGATCAATAATCAGAAAATAGTTACTGAAGAAGAAAATGATCATGCACTGAGTGGAGAACACATTGAAGAACAAAGATCTAAACTTGTACTTGCAAGATATGTGAGAAGACACCATTCATTAGATCAAATAGTTGGAGATAAAAGAGCAGAAAAGATGACACAAAGTAAGTTAAGAAACAACACATGTTTAGTTTGTGAATTTGAGCCTAAAACTGTTAGAGATGCATTGGAAAATAATGAATGGATTAAGGAAATGAATGAAGTGATTGAGAAAATACAAAAAAACAAAAAATGGACATTGGTACCAAGACCAAAAGACAAAAATGTGGTTGGAACCAAATGGATATTCAGAAACAAATTGAATCAGAATGGAGATGTCAAAAGAAACAAAGAAAGACTAGTATGCAAAGGTTATGCACAAGAAGAAGGGATTGACTATGAAGTAACTTTTGAACTCATTGCTAGACTTGAAGGAGTAAGGATATTTCTTGCATATGCTGCTTACAAAAGATTTAAATTTTATCAGACGGATGTTAAATCTACATTTATGAATGGGATACTTGAGGAAGAGGTATACATTGAACAACTTGAAGGTTTTGTTGATCCTAATCAAAGGAATATGGTATGTAAGTTGCACAAAGCACTATATGGACTGAAACAAGCACCAGGAGAATGGTATGAAAGACTGCATTCCTATCTTATAGGTATTGGAATTGTTAGAAAAAGTGACAACAAAAATTTGTATTTGAAAAGTGAAACTGATGAAAATATTCTTATTACTGAGATATTTGTTGATGATTATTGGAAACTACAATTGAAGCAATTGTTGTATTGTCATTGATGTCAAACTTTAACTGGTAAGATTGTTTCTATCTAAGAAAATACTATATCTAATTGATTATTGAGAAGGATTAGGGAAAGGTTGATAACAATAGCACCTAAGGAAAGGTTGAGTTATCTTGATACTTCAATGAGTACTTGATTATGTGGCACAATGATAAGATAATGTATTGCTTATCTAAGTAAGAAGGAAGACTAAACAAGTAGGATTAATTGAGCAAAAGTGAAGAAATCTAGTTTAAGCTGAGTGATGTTAGTGTCGACCGAGCCAGTATATGCCGAGTAAATTTAGTGTTGACCAAACATTAGTTAATTACCAAGGAAGACAATATTAGCCGAGGAAACAATTTTAGTGGTGACTAGGCTACCCAGTGAAGACCGAGGAGTTGAACACAGTATTGACCAAGAGTCGATAATTTACATTTGAGGAAGAATTCAGATTCCTAGCCGGCATAGTTGAATTCTTGGATTATGTAAAATGTGTTGACTTTATTTATTGATTGTATGGAAGCATTTAATGCATTGTAAACCATTTTATTATGATTCCATAAAGAGATTTGAGATGTTTCTAGAAGGATGGATGAAGAACATAAAGTTGGAAGGATTTGATGAATCTGACCTAACCCTAAGATCTACGAAGGAGATTAAGTGATAAAAGTTGGATCGACCTAAATGAAGAGGTATTAAGGAAACCTAAGTGTGAGGTTGAATGGAGAGAATGTTGGAGTTGTTGTTATTGACTGTATAAGAAGAAAAGGCTGAAGGAGAAGGAGTTGTGATTGCTTGAAGGGATTTCTAAGCAGATCAATGATGGAGATGGAAATGGATCACAGTCAGTAAGCCAACATATGTGTATGGAATTGGATCTGATATTTTCAAAGTGAGTTGTATGTTTTTAGATCAAACCATGCTGTTACTTTCTAACCATTGTATCAGTTTGAAATCTTTTAATCAAGGTTGACCTAACAGTCATATGTATAAATCCTTTTAACAAGGTTGCATTCTAATGGAATGTATGTAAGTCCTATAACAAGGCACACTTTTAACAGAGTGGGTGAAATCCTTTAACCAGGTCACACTTGATAGTGTGTTTGTAACCTTTGATAGGATTGGCTTTTCACAGAGCTCACTTCATAAGAGTGAAAATATCAGTAACATGTTACAAAGTGGTTTTTCCCAA
Organism: Chamaecyparis obtusa; assembly: GCA_027943335.1. Lineage (NCBI taxonomy): Eukaryota > Viridiplantae > Streptophyta > Pinopsida > Cupressales > Cupressaceae > Chamaecyparis > Chamaecyparis obtusa. Next base: position 13,275 of record BSBK01015173.1, read on the forward strand.
ATTGGGTTTCCACTATAAATCTTGGTGTTAATGCTTGTGTGAATGTTTTGGTTTGAACATTTCTATGTTTTTCAAGTTAAATACTATTGGATAGTGGACTGCACTGTTATATGTTTATGTTATGTATTCAATAATGACCGAGTAGCTATTGGTTATTAGATTTAATTTGTTGAAGAGTTTGAAAGCTTATTTTATACATCTGAACTTGAGAACAATTGATTCACTCCCCCTCTCTATTTTTCTAAGTCATATTAACAATTGGTATCAGAGTTGTTGGTGCTTACAGAGAACAAGTTTAAAGGTACTTGAAGTAAATGATCAGGATGTATAAGAAGGAGGTACCGAAGCTAAATAAGGAAAACTTCCCTGCATGGAAGAGTCTGATGAAACTGCATCTAGCCGGTATTGGTGATTCAACAAAGTATTACATTGAGCATGACTATGTTACACCTATTGCACCTCTAATTATCGAGGACATGAGAGCTAAACAAGAACACAATCAAGCAATGTTGGAGATTGCATCTGCCTTAAGCTATCCAGAATTTGAAGACATCAAAGAATGCAAAAATACAAAGCAAATGTGGGACACTCTTGCAAACATCTATGGTGGTGACATAAATGTACTAAGGGCAAAACCTGAAAGCCTAAGAGGTAAATTTGATGAAATGAAAATGCAAGAAGGTGAGAATATTACACAGTATTGTGGTAGAATAAAAGAAGTTGTAAATGCTATTAGAGGAGCCAATGGAACTATTGATGATGAAACTATTATTAGAAAAGTTTTGAGAACTTTGTGTCCTATTTATGCCATCAAAATTTCAGCAATTCAAGAATCTAGATGTAACCCTAATAATACTCTTACTTTGGAAAGTCTTGTTGGTAAGTTTACTACTTTTGAGCTTTCTAATTTTGATAACTTCACTGTTGCTAATATTGAATCTGCATTTAAGTCACAAATGGTTCTGAGTAAGTCAAAGAAAGAAAAGGAAAGATGCATCAGTGAGAGTGAAAGTGAAAGTGACACATCTGATGAAGAACTAGAGGTTACCAAAGGTATAAGGACTACAAAGGAAAAGGTAAGAAATCCTGCTATATTGTTGAAGAAGAAACTGACACTCATAGTGATGATTTTGAAATTGAAGTAGTCTATGTTGCTATGAAAGATGAGTCTAATGAGGATGAGAAAAATGTACTGGTATCCTATATGAACAAAAATGATAAGTGGATTATTGATAGTGGTTGCTCACACCACATGACTGGTGAAAAAAGTAAGTTTGATACCTTAGATCATTACAAAGGTAGAAGTGTTAAATTTGGTAATGATGCACCATGTCCTATTAGGGGTAAAGGATTGATTAAGCTGACTGATAAGATCACTTGTGAAAATGCTTATTGGGTTGAAGGTCTTAACTATAATCTGCTAAGTGTTGCACAACTTAATAGCACTGGCTACTGAGTGGAATTTCATCATAGGAAGGCCAAAATATTTGATGCCACTGGTGAAGTGATTGGAAGTGGAGAACAAAAAAGAGGTAATTTGTTCCATCTAGACCTATCTAAAGAGATATTTATGATTTCAAAAATTGATGATATATGGTTATGGCATAAGTGGCTATGTCATGTTAACTTTGATAATCTGGTAGAAATTAGTAAAAAGAAGAAAGTGAGAGGATTGCCGAGATTGAAGAAACTTGAGAATGTAATGTGTAAACAATGTCAGTTGGGTAAGATGAAAAAGTCTAGTTTCAAGAGAAAGACTTTTACTTCTGAGAATGCTTTACATTTGGTTCATACTGACCTTTGTGGACCTATGGGTGTACAAAGCTATTGTGGTGCTAGATATTTTATTTTGTTTGTTGATGATTACACCAAAATGATGATTGTAATGTTCTTAAAAGAAAAATCTGATGCTTTTCAAAATTTTAAGTGGTATTTGGCTAAGGTTGAAAAGGAGATAAGTAGGAACCTGAAGTGTCTGAGATCTGACCAAGGTGGAGAATTCATATTCAATGAGTTCAATCTATTTTTCAATGATAGAGGAATCAAGAGACAAATGTCTACACCTAGAACACCTCCATAGAACGGTATAACAAAGAGAAGGAACAAATCTATCATGGATTGTCCAAGGACATTGATGATCAAGAAGAATGTTGCACAAAAGTACTGGAGATAATTTGTAAGTACAACTATTTATACCCTTAACTAAGTACAGATCAAAAAAGGTACAAATATTACACCTTATGAGTTATGGCACGAGTATGCACCTAATGTAAAGTACTTTAGAATTTTTGGGAGAAAATGTTATATACTAAAAGATAATAGGAATGGAAAGTTTGATGCTAAAAGTGATGAGGGCATATTCCTAGGTTATTCCACAAAAAAGCAAAGCTTACAAGTGTTTGAACTCTAACACTAACAAAATTGTGGAAAGTGTAAATGTCAAAGTTGATGAGTATGCAGAGAAAAATGAACAGGAAAGAAAAAGAGAACCAGAAGATTATAGATCTTTTGTATATATAGAAGGAGAGGAAAGTGACAAACTTGCACCTGATGCAGAGTCTTAGGTAAGCAATGCCGAGCATTAGGGAAACAATGTCGATCGACAAGAAGAACATGCTGAGCGATAGGAGGAAGCTGTCGAGTATTAGGAAGAGGTTGTCGAGCATTCAGAAGCTGAATCTGACAATCTTGTTGGTGAACCTGAAGAGCAAGAAGAAAGGAGAGTAGAACCTATTTTGGCATAATATGTAAGGAGACATCACAAGCCTGAACAAATCATTGGAGACAAAGAAACTGGAGTTCTGACCAGAAGCAAGATAAGAGACCCTACATGTTTACTGTGTGAATACGAGCCTAAGACAACAAGAGAGGCATTAGAAAATGAAGATTGGATCCTAGCCATGAATGAGGAGATAGACTAAATAGAGAAGAATGATACCTGGACTCTGGTGCTGAGAGCAAAAAAAAAATGTCATTGGAACTAAGTGGGTGTTCAGAAATAAGCTGAATGAACATGGACAAATCATAAGGAACAAAGCAAGGCTGGTATGCAAAGGCTACACACAAGAAGAAGGAATAGATTATGGGGAAACATTTGCCCCTATAGCAAGATTGGAAGGAGTAAGAACTCTACTTGCATATGTTGCCTACAAAGATTTCAAGGTATACCAAATGGATGTCAAGTCTGCATTTTTAAATGGTATATTAGAAGAAGAAGTGTACATTGAACAACCTGAAGGATTTATTGATCCAAATAAGAGACACATGGTTTGCAAACTAAATAAGGCACTGTATGGATTAAAGCAAGCCCCCAGAGCATGGTATGAGAGGTTGCACAACTACCTAATATAGATTGGATTCTCAAGGACAAATGACACCAACAATTTGTACATGAAAGATGAAGAAGGTAAAGGAATCATTTTGGCTAAGATTTTTGTAGATAATATTATATTTGGTGGACAAGATGCCCTGTGTAAGAAATTTTCAAATGAAATGCAAATTGAATTTGAAATGAGTATGTTTGGGGAGATCAAATTCTTTTTTGGTTTACAAGTATATCAGATGGAGAGAGGTATTGTCATTACCCAATCTAAATATGTTCATGAGATACTAAAAATCTTTGGTATGGAAGATTAAGGGCTAGTAAGTACTCCCATGGCTACTAGACAAAAATTGTCTAAAAATGATGATGTTGCTGAAGTAAACCAGACTTTGTATAGTCCATGATTGGAAAACTGCAGTATGTTGTTCACAACCAACCAGATATTGCTCTAGCAGTTGGGATTGTGGCAAGATTCTCTGCCAATCCTAAGGAAACTCACATGATGGCTATCAAAAGGATAATGAGATATTTGAAAGGGACTGCAGATTATGGATTGTACTACAAGAAGCATGAAAGATTTGAACTAAGAGTGTATATTGATGTTGATTAGGTAGGAAATGTGGATGATAGAAAGAGTACTAGTGGTGGAGCTTTCTTTCTTGGACAAAGATTAGTTTCCTAGACAAGCAAGAAACAAAATTGCATTTCCCAATTTGTAGTTGAAGCCAAGTATGTGGCTTCAGTAGTCAACTGTTCAAACTTGGCATGGATAAAGCAATTGTTGGTAGGCATGAAAGAAGAGATCACTAAACTAGTTGTCATTTATTGTGACAACAAAAGTGCTATTGATATATCTAAGAATCCAATGATGCACACAAAGACCAAACACATCACCATCAAGTATCATTACTTTAGTACAGGATAAGGAGGTCATAATGGAATATGTGAATATAAAAGAACAACTAGCAGACATATTCACTAAAGATTTACCTAAAGAAGCTCATGAATATCTGAGAGGACAATTAGGGGTTCTTCCCCTAACTGAGGCTGCTTAGTCAAGCTAGGAGCACTACATCAAATGTGCTACAAAGAGTATCTGATAAATTGATGTAGAGAAAGGTCATACTTTAGGAGCAGCCTAGAGTTGTGACAAGTACAACAAAGCTAATAATCAGTCATAAGCAAAGATGATAGAGGGAGAAATATTATTATTGAACTGACCAAATGACATCTACATCTGAAGGATGTATGTTTTAGTTGCCGCCTTGGCATTATTATCAAAGAGGGAGATGAATAAGATGAAAACACATGGTGAGATTTCATGAAAGATCAAGTAAGAGGGAGAAATTCAAAGGAAATGAACAAGTAGAGATCAAGTGGATGTTACTATGTGGATGGTCATGTAAGCAAGGATAATTGATTCTGAATCAGAATGAAGCTAAGGATATTATAAATATTTTTGATGGATAGATAAGTTTTGGATTGGTTGGTAATTCATGTGTTATTCATATGGTGTTGCCATCAATGCCAAAGAGGGAGATTATTGGAAACTGTAATTGAAGCAATTGTTGTATTGTCATTGATGTCAAACCTTAACTGGTAAGACTGTTGCTATTTAAGAAAGTACTATATCTATTTGATTGTTGAGAAGGATTAGGGAAAGGTTGATAACAATAGCACCTAAGGAAAGGTTGAGTTATCTTGATACTTCAATGAGTACTTGATTATGTGGCACAATGATAAGATAATGTATTTCTTATCTAAGTAAGAAGGAAGACTAAACAAGTAGGCTTAACCAAGAAAAAGTGAAGAAATCTAGTTTAATCTGAGTGATGTTAGTGTTGACTGAGCCAATATATGTCGAGTAAATTTAGTGTTGACCGAACATCAGTTAATTGCCGAGGAAGATAGTATTAGCCGAGGAAACAGTTTTAGTGGTGATCGGGCTACCCAGTGAAGACCGAGGAGTTGAACATAGTATTTCGAGCATCAGTAATTTACATTTGAGGAAGAATTCAGATTCCTAGCCGACATAGTTGAATTCTTGGATTATGTAAAATGTGTTGACTTTATTTATTGATTGTATGGAAGCATTTAATGCACTGTAAACCATTTTATTGTGATTCCATAAAGAGATTTGAGATGTTTCTAGAAGGATGAATGAAGAACATAAAGTTGGAAGGATTCGATGAATCTGACCTAACCCTAAGATCTATGGAGGAGATTAAGCGGCAAAAGTTGGATCGACCTAAATGAAGAGGTATTAAGGAAACCTAAGTGTGAGGTTGAATGGAGAGAATGATGGAGTTGTTGTTATTGACTGTATAAGAAGAAAATGCTGAAGGAGAAGGATTTGTGATTGCTTGAAGGGATTTCTGAGTAGATCAGTGATGGAGATGGAAATGGATCATAGTCAGTAAGCCAACATATGTGTACAAAATTGGATCTGATATTTTCAAAGTGAGTTGTATGTTTTTAGATAAAACCCTTTTGTTACTTTCTAACCATTGTATCAGTTTGAAATCCTTTAATCAAGGTTGACCTAACAGTCATATGTATAAATCCTTTTAACAAGGTTGTATTCTAATGGAATGCATGTAAGTCCTATAACAAGGCACAATTTTAACAGAGTGGTTGAAATTCTTTAACCGAGTCACACCTGACAGTGTGTTTGTAACCTTTGACAGGGTTGGCTTTTCATAGAGCTCACTTTAGAAGAGTGAAAATATCAATAACATGTTACAAAGTGGTTTTTCCCAAATTGGGTTTCCACTATAAATCCTGGTGTTAATGCTTGTGTGAATGTTTTGGTTTGAACATTTCTGTGTTTTGCAAGTTAAATACTATTGGATAGTGGACTGCACTGTTACATGTTTCTGTTATGTATTCAGTAATGACCGAGTAGCTATTGGTTATTAGATCTGATTTGTTGAAGAGTTTGAAATTTTATTTTATACATCTGGACCTGAGAACAACTGATTCACCCCCCCCTCTCTGTTGTTCTAAATCATATTAACAAATGATATCATATTTGGAGGACATGATAACTTATGTAAATATTTTGATGTTGAAATGAGGAAAGAATTTGAAATGTCAATGTTTGGAGAGATCAAATTTTTTCTTGGATTGCAAATATTACAGTATAAGGAAGGAATATACATCACACAATCAAAGTACATCAAAGAAGTATTGAAGATATTTGGTATGGAAAATTCAAAACTAGTCGGTACACCTATGGTCACTGGATGAAAACTGATAAAGGATGACAAGTCAACTGAGGTAAATCAAACCTTGTATAGGTCAATGATTGGAAAATTGATGTATGTTGTGCATAGTAGATCAGATATTACACATGCAGTTGGAATTGTAGCTAGATTCTTTGCTAATCCTAAAGAATCACACATGGTTGCTGTGAAAAAAAATTGAGATACTTGGAGAACATTGAAAATTATGGTTTATGGTATAAGAAATAAGGCAATTTTGAACTAAAAGTTTACATTGATGTGGATTGGGATGGAAACATTGATGATAGAAAAAGCACTACTAGTGGAGCATTCTTTTTAGGAGAAAGTTTGGTTACTTGGATAAGTAAGAAACAAGGATGCATTTCTCAGTCCACTACAAAATAAAAGTATATTGTTGTTTCTGCTAATTGTTCAAATATTGCATGGATAAAACAACTATTGGAAGGTATGAATGAGGAGATAACTGATCCAGTGATAATCTATTATGATAATACAAGTGCAATTAATATTTTTAAGAATCTAGTGATGCATGCAAAGACAAAGCATATTTCTATTAAGTATCACTACTTGAGGGAACAAGTCCAAGAAAAGCATGTCAAATTGGAGTATGTGAAACCACAAGAGCAACTTGTTGATATATTTACTAAACCTTTACCGAAGGACACATTTTACTTGAGGAGTAGACTAGGGGTCCATCCCCTATCTAACAGTTACTAAGGTGATATGAGGTTGCATCAACTTGTACTTTATCAGAACTAATGATGTTGATGCATGATGTTCACACTTTGGGTTTCCTAAGGTTGTGAAAGATGGAAGACAAGCGCAAACTTCATATCGGTACATGCAAGGTACTAGAATCTAAACTGAACAATATAGATATTGATTTGGCTATTGAAGAGTTGATTATTTTCTTTTTGGAATTGTTGTCAAAGGGAGAGAGATTCAATGAAATATCTATCTACAAGGAGAGATGATTGCATGAAGTAAGGGAGAAAGAACAAAAGAGAGATATCAGTTAGAACTGAAGCTAACTAAAAGGGAGAGAATTGATGTTTTGTAGTGATTAAACATATTAAATGTATAAGATAGGGAGAGCTTACCAAGTTACAACATTTATATATAGATTTGTAGATAGATGTTTGGTATTCTATGACATATTTCATATTGTGTTTCCATCAATGCCAAAAGGAGAGATTGATAGAATACAACTGATTGAATATCTCAAGGAAGAGATTGACAACTGATTGAATACTTAAAAGACAATGATTGATGATCACTGAGCTACTAAGGTATATGTGACATATTAAATCAATTATTACATTGTCATTGATGTCAACTAGTTTTGACTGTACTTATCATGATAGTTACAATAATCTGAAGAAGAAAATAATGATGAAAGAATGAGATATTAACATAAAGATGACATGTATGAGAAAGATACATATATGGTATTCATTGGGTAACTTTATTGATGAATCTATGACATTATGTTAGTGATTTGATTGTATTACATGATTCTATTATGGATTGAAGATCAATAATGAACAAGTTTATGTGGTCAGTAAATGAAGAACTTAGTATACATCGAGCAAGTGTAGTGTATACTGAGTATAGTGTTAACTGAGTTAGAATTCATTGACACATCATGGTATTGACCAAGTGAAAGAAATAAATGGAACATATGAATATTGACTAAAGATGATGAGATTGACAAATGTGAATGATTTTGAGGTTAAAGATAAAGTTTGTTATGATGATCAAATGACTGACAAAATTCAAGGATGATCAGATGATGGAGAATGAAACATGTTACAGACACAAGTTCTGAGGAAGGTTAAAATGACAAAATCAACGGTGAAGATTAAGAGGAAAAATCTATGGTTGGAAATAAAATAGTTTATTATGTCTATAAAAGGAGACAAGAGATTCATAATTAATTCTAGAATATGCATGACAAGATTGCATTCATGCAAAGCTGGTCAAATAGGTTAAAGACAAAATTGAGAAAATCTGCAGACAACACTGAACATCAGAGAAAGGAATTAACTGAGCATAATAGAGTTGGAGGATACAAAGGAATTGAATTGAGTGTATTGGCTAGAGATATTTTGAGCTTAGCATAGATATGAAAATCTGCAAAAAGAAAGTTGTATTTGAATCAGATCATTTACTATTGCATTCTAACCATTGCTACAAATAAATCTCTTAACCAAGTGGGATTTAATAGTCTTTCTATTTTATTATGACATTCAATGAATGTTGATTATTTTTGTGTTGACCCATAGTGAATGTTTGGTCATATAGAACTATTAGTGATAAATGCTCTAACCAGGTCACACCTCACAGTGTGTTATTGTAACCTTTAACAAGATTGGCTCTTAACCAAGCTCACTTCAGAAGAGTGAAATTATTTTTGGGTTATCGGTCCTAGGTGGTTTTTCCCCTAACAGGATTTCCACGTTAAAAATCAAAGTTTTATATGTGATATAGATGTGATGAATTATTATTTTCTTTGCACACATTACTATTACTAGTTTGATCAGTATATACTCTATATAATTTACTAGTATTCAAATATTGAACAAAAAGGCACAGTTAAAGTTTTACCGAGTTGATTAATTGATTTGAAAGAATTATTGTATACATCTGGGAGTGTTTGGGACTATAGGATAACTGGACTTAACTGATTCACCCCCCTCTTAGTTATCTAACATTGTAGAGGTCTTAAGGAAATTAATTCTAATGATGAACAGGATGTTAACATCTTGTGTAGTATATCTCATCTCATTGATAACACTTTTAAGACTAGTAGAGATTGTTCTTAAGAGCTAGGTTTCATTCCACCTACTACTAGTGTTGAGACCTCTATGCTTGTTTCTACTTCAATTCCTAGTGTGTCCACTTATGCTCCACCTATCATAACAACTTCCATTCAAAAAATCTTGATCCTATGCAAGTTAGCATCCCTAATCCCATTGCTCCTTGTATTCCTTCAAGTTTTCCATGTATTTTATTTCCTTAATCAATGCCCACTTACAATAGTGTGCCCATTTCATATTCAACCATTCCTTCCATTTCTCATAATCATCCAAATATTTCAAACATATCTCCTCCTACCATTTTTTATACTGATTCTACTATTAATAGCTTGACTCAAACTGTTTCTTCCTTGCAACAAAAAATTGCTTCAATGACTCAATCCAAGTTCAATATTCCTACTTGTGATATTTCTAGTCCTTTGTCTTTGGATATCATTCATGTTGTTATCCTACAATACATGGAGATTCCTCATCTTGAGACTTGTAATGGTAAGGGTGATCCTTTGACTCATGTTAAAACCTTTCAAACTTATGTAGTGATTTCTATCATGGCCATATGTTCATGTAAGAGTTGTTTACTAGAACCTTTTGGGACAAAGCCTTGTAATGGTATTCATTCTTTGCCTCCGTATTCTATTAACTCCTTCCAAAATCTTGCCAATTCTCTCATTCAACAATTTGAAAAAATAATTGGTCCTAAGATTTCTTTGAATAATTTAATGCATTGTAAATAAGGTGTTAAAGAAAAAGAGACTAATTTTATTGGTAGATTTAAGTGTTTGCATGCTCAGTTTTCTTTTCCTATGCCTGATATTGATGTTCAATGTATTTTCATTGCTAATTTACAAAAAGACATTTGGCATAAGATTCTACTTTCTGAATTCTCTTCTTTTCCTCAATTATGTGCAATGCTTCATAATTATCATCTTCAAGTGAGTCAATTTGAGATAACTAATCCAATGGCTCCGATTGACAAGAGTGAGGCCACATCAAACAATTTTAACAATTTTCAAAAACAAAATAACTTCATTAAGATCACTAATTCATCCCACAATGTTGAACAAGAGGCAACAACATCCAAAGGTGTAGCTCCTTTGTCATCTATTTTTAGACCCTCTCATAATTTTACTCAGTTTTATAGACCTTTTCATAAAGTTATTTTGAAGTTAATTAATGATAATGTGCTAACTATCCCTCCTATTAAACCAATTGACACATCTAAACCTTTTCCCAAACACTTTGATTACAAATCTTTCTGGCAATACCATTGTTAACCTAGTCATGATACTAAAAAGTGTTTCATTTTAAATCTATTATTCAAGACCTCATTAATTCTAATACTATATTTTTTGAAGGTGTCAATGATCAAGGAAAATTTTTTGTCCCACCTCCCAACCAAAATTTGGAAATCTATACCAACCCTAAGCCATCTCATTCGACCAATATCATTGAGTCTGAACAACCCCATAATAGGTAATAATAATCATGCCATGGCTTCTCCTAGGAATAGTATATTCAAACTAAGTATCATTTTCCCTATCATGAAGTGCATTTAGATTGTCAACCTAGGGATGTATACTTGAAATGGGATAACATGGTTTGTGCACTAAGTCTCTCATGGAGTCATTTTACTTAAGTTGTAGGAAGGAAAATACTTTAAGGAAACTTACACTATTGCTGTAGGAAAGTAAACATACACACATACTAATGAAAATGGTGCCGACAAATATAACTTCAATCCTAATCTATTTTGTTAACCCAAAACCATTCACAATGATTATTGTTGCAAGTGTTGCAGGAATATACATAGTGTACATTGCTATAGGAAAGAATCGTAAACTCTACTTTAACTATTCTAAATTCTTAAACAACTTAATCTAATATACTCTAATCCACCTTCCAAGTGGGTCCCCTTGTTCAGCTTCTGCTAACTACCAACACAAAATGGAACTCAAAATCACTTCTTCATTATATTTCCAGAAAACTAATTACATTATCATGAGACCACACACAGAACTAGAAAAGTAAATTTGTTTCAGATTATAGAAATAATACAACCATCTGACTAAATTTCTATCTAACCATCATCTCCCTTTATATAGAGGATCAATGCTTATTTAAACACATAATATTATTTCTAACTAATTTGTGCCATAAAGGAAGGAAAATACAACAGTCCATGATAGAATGACATAAAGGCCACATAATCGCTTCAACAAAATATTTATCACAAAGAAGATATAGCGTAAGTGTGTTCCTATATTTTCTGGAATGGTTCTTCCTTCAATTTATCAGGCATGTCCCGCGGTACCATAATGACTTTCCACCATTTTGACTGAGTCTTCCTCACTCGTCATCAATGCTCATTGATCCATTCTTTAGTCATTCATCTTTCCCTAGTAGGTTAGTAGCATATTACATATCTTCAAGCATTTAACCATTCAACTAATCCAGATATTATAACACACATTCAAATAACTATATGAAATACTACAATATATACATACATATATATATATATATATATATATATATATATATATATATATATATATATATATATATATATATATATATATATATATATATATATATATATATATATATATATATATATATATATATATATATATATATATATATATATATATATATATATATATATATAATATTTGGAAAAGTATATCAACTATTATCTACCCTTGGGTTTTATTGGTTTGACTATACTTATAGCATGTTCATAAGTTTAAATACTGAAAAGGCATAACAAGTGTTTTAGAAATGTTTGAAACAGAGCATAAAAGTATCATAAAATAAAGACAAATTATTGACCCATCATTTTCCCCCTACGAGCATAATGCTTGTCCTCAAGCATTGCATTTCTTAGCTATTCCTCATAATTTCCCAACTTCATTCTTTCCTCTTTTCTTGCTCTTGAAATTATAATAAAATCCTCTGGTCTTCTCCCAGTAATCCACCCTGTAATCCTCCTAGAGCTGATTTATTTTTGTAGCATTAACATCATACAAAGGCCACATGAGAAATGGTGGCTGAAATGTCAAAGGACACTAGAGCTCATGTCGAATCCGTCTCCCCAATTGCATATACTTAGGTGCTCTGTTTATAGATGCTTCAAGATTTAGGGGGCTATGTGTCTCTAATTTCTTGAAAGCCTCTGAAAACCTACTCCATCTATTTCTAACACCTGCTAGGGCTCATTGGAAGGTAAAATAGGGCATTCCCTGATATTCTTTGTAAAATTTCTCTCTAAAAACAAATTTTTTATCCTTGGTTTATGCTTTTATCTTTCCATAAGTGAGATTTAACGAGTCCCTCATTAAAACATTAGGCTTACTACTTTCAACCCTTAAGGGTAACTTTTATGATCTCTCTTGATCTTTGTAAGCATCTAATTGCCTGTCATAATTAAATTCATTATGCATTCATGACATTAGGGATTTTAGATGTATATCTCCAATATAAAGTAGAGGATTCCAATCAGTTTCTTTAGGAATAATAAAATTATGGAGGTAAAGTCCACAAAGTAGATTTTGTTGCCAGGTAGGAAGGGATTGGTATAGACCATGGAATTCTTGAGCTATTTTAAACTCTGACTCTTTATCTTTAATGGTTATCATTAACTGAAATAAAAGAAATTATTCTTTTAAACATATTGCATAAACTCTGGGAGGAGGACTACAGGCAATGATCTGATTAGCCAACTTTAAAGCATGGTCCATTTCTACTTCTGCCTTTGCTTTTGTTCTTTCAAATCTTCTATTTCCTCCCTTTGGTCATCAATTTTTTTTGCATTTTCTTTCTTTCTTTTTTCCAAAGAGTCCTTTTAAACACAAATTGAGTATACAAACTAAAAAGAATAGACTAAATAGTAGGTGGGCCAAATTCTATTGGCTGAGGCTTTTTAATCTCACTATAGGCCTACTCTAGGTAATCAGTGAACCGAGTTCATTTGAAGGGAACTATATAATTTATGGAAAAAGAGTGAGCTGATGCCTGAGCCAATTGAGGTTCTTCTTGCTTGTCTTCCTGAACTATTTGATACACTTCCTTAGGGTCACTCTATTGTTGAGGTGGCTCCTGGTAAGTATTTTTAGGTTGATTATCAAGTGATTCATTTAAATTTTGGGAATTATCTGGAATATTTGTGTGTGTTGGGGGACTATCAAAAATATGATCCATATGAGGTTTATTGGTAGGTTGATCTAATAAACAAATAGGCCATCTGGAGGAATATACAAAATTTTCCCTCTAATTCAGGAGCTTCTGCACAAAGGAGTCTTTGTAACCTCTACTAATTTCTTTCTAATAGTTTTCTTTGGTCTCTCTACTGCAGTAGTGGTTGTTGCAGGAGCTGACCTCTTTTTCTTATTTCTAGAAACTATAGGGTTTTGGGTTTGATTTTCATCCTCAAGAACTGAAGTTCCTTCATCAATTTTTCTTTTCCTTTTCTTTTGGGTAGGAGTAGATACATTTTCCACTAGAGTAGGGAGAGGTTCATCTTTCCTAAGATTTTTAGGTTCTTCTCCTTGGTTGGTTGTTTAAGCAGTTGGTTTGAAGGGAATATCACTCTCATGGACTGGTTGTTCAACATGGTCATTCTGGGGATGCAAATTCTTGATTTGAACAAATGCATCCCAGGTTAAGTGAGATACATCCCTCAATGACCTCTCAACAAGTAATTTAATTAGAGCATGGTGAATAACAATTTTTTTTTCCTTTTTGGGTTTCTTCGGCACCAATACTCAATCTATTATAGAGAAAATTTTGAACATTGACTAGAGAATTATTCTTGACATAACTAAGCAATTTAAAATGATGTGCATGCAAATGAGAAAACCTTCCTTCACAAGTGAGTTACCTTATAATATGCATTGCTAACTCATCAAATGGGGAAGGAAGGGATACACACTTGCAACCTTGCTTATTCACCTCCAATGGAGGGTCTACAGGTAGGGTAAATTGAGCCCGAGCTGACCTAACATCATGTTCATTAGGATAATGCTCACCAATTGTAGGAAACCCAATTAATTCTGCTATGCATTCCTCTATTGCCAAAACTGTCAAGCCCCACATATTTTCTTCTCCTTCTTCAAAGGTATTCATAAATTGGGTGGTTACCTCCTTGTTAAATTCTATTAATTTTAGGAAATATCTGAGCCATGCAAAAGCATGAAATCTCTGGACTGCTTCTACATCTATAAGAAAAATGGTGTGAACCACTGGTTCATGGTGTATTAACTATCTTCCCATTGTTCCAAATTCTTTCTGCAATTTGTCAATTACAATTTTCTCTGCTCCTGAAATTCCCCAATTCCCTAATCTCCTTTGTAATACCCTAAATTCATATCCAAACTACACATTTAACTATGAATTCCTTGCAATATCAATGTTACATTTTTTAAAATGATAATAATGGCGCTTACAACAAGGAATTATAGTTTTAAATGCAATTAATTTCCACATAACTTAATAATTACAGATTTGAACTGACAAGCAATCTCGTAAAGAATGATGAGTACAATGGTAATGACATGGAAAATTAATACACTTCCCTACCCCCTACATAATAAAGACAAGTGTCCACACTTGTCATACTAAGCATGAGGTAGGAAATTGGAGTAATGCCATATTATAAATAAGTGCAGTATTAAATATAATAATCTAAATGTACGACCTAAAAGTGGAAAATATTAAATTATTGTAATTTTTATTATGTTGCGACATGCACAAGAAGGTGACGAGAATGAAAAATTTCATCAAAGTAACTAGTGCTGAGGATGACTGCATCGGCTAATATGGCAATTATTGAAAGCAAAGAAAATAGATATGTGATAACGTGGATAATGGGTGGATGGAAGGTAGAGAAGTGGAGTGGGATGGAAAGATGAATTTAGAAAATGAATGGAGAAAGAAATTCATTGAAAATGAAGTCTTTGTAATGAGCATGCCCGAAGGAATTTAGGGTGAAGCTACAAGAAGAAGGTTAGTGGCTTTTGCTATAGGAAGTATTACCTTTTGTGATTCTAGAGTATTATCACGAAATTGCTGCATGAAATGATCCTTGGTCTGTGGCTAATGGTATAGAGGAAGTCTATGACCATTTACTAATATCTTGAAACAAACAAGATCAATGGTGGATAATTGTACTGCTCCATTGTCGAAGACATGATCTATTTCATAGGGTCCTAACCACCGTGTTTATAACTTGCTAGGTATTTCTTGAAATCATGAATCAAATAGTAATGCCCAATCATCTACTAAGAAGCATTTTTTATTTATGTGTGAGTCATGCCACTTCTTCCTCTATTTCTAGATTATCTCTGTTCTCTCCAAGGCATACTTTCTCATCTCATCTATAGAGTTGAGGCAAAGAAGGAAGTCTCGCTGTGATGTAGGAAGATAAATATTGAGCTTCAGGGCAGTGCACAATGTTTTATGTTCAAATTCAATGGGAAACATTATTGTTTTTCCATATAGCATTTCAGATGGAGTGAACCTTGTTGTTGTCTTCCATGTTGCTCTGTAAGCCCATACTACTTCTGGAAGGCGGATGCTCCAATATCGGTGATGTAGTTGAACTATTTTGGTAAGAATAGCTTCAATTTCTTTGTTTGTAACTTCCTCTTGACCATTTTCTTGAGGATGCTAGGGAATGGAATTTCTATGTCTGATATTGTACTCATTCATAAGTGTTGTGATCAGGGTTGATGTGAATTATGCTCCTTGATTGGTTACTAGCTCTCTAGGCACACCATAGCAGTTAAATATTTCTTCATATAGGAATTCAACCACTTTGTTATCACGTGCATGCTTCATTGCTTTGACTTCAACCCATTTGGTGACGTAGTCAGTGCAAACTAGAATATAAGATTTCCTATTAGATGGTGGATCAATCAGACCAATAAAATCCATGCCCCATTTATCAAATAATGTGACCACCACTTGTGGATTTAGAGGCATTTCATCTATCCTTGTAGGGTGAACCATTTATTGACATTTATCACATTTCTTGGTGTAGTTTGTTGCATCCTTATGAAGTGTAGGCCAGTAATAACCAATTGTCAATATTTTCATAGCTGTCCTTTTAGCTGTAAAGTTTCCACCATAAGGTTCATCATGAAAAGCATGAAGGATTTCATAAGTCTCATCCTCACATACACATCTTTGCATAACTTGGTTTGGACCAATATAAAACAATATGTTATTAATCCAGGAAAATTGAAAACTTTTCTCAACGAGTAATTTTCTTTCCTTAGGAGAAAAATGTGTAGGCATCTTGTCAGCTGCAAGGTAATTTTCTATATCACCATAAGATGGGATTTTGACAACAATATGAAACAAATGCTCATCAAGGAATGTATCATTTATCACAAAAAAATTTGTGTCATCATTTTGGAGCCTTGATAAATAATCAACCACAACATTAGCTTTACCTGGATTGTCAATTATAGTTAGATCAAATTCCTATAATAGCAAAATCCATCTTGCTAACCTACCTGAGATGGTAGGTTTGTTCATAAGATATTTTATGGCTACATGGTCAGTATGAACAAAGATTGGGTATCATGTAACATAGTGATAGAATTTGTTCAAAGCATAGACAACAACCATCAATTCTTTTTCAGTGATTGCATAATTGAGCTCTGGTCCATGTAAACTCTTGTTGATATAGTAAATGACATGTTCAAGGTTATTGGATTTTTGACCTAAGACTGTTCCTATTGCATAATTAGAAGCATCAATATGAATATGGAAAGGTAAAGATCAATCAAGTCCTCTAAGCACTAGTGTTGTTGTAAGAAGGGACTTGAGCTGCAAGAAAGATTCCTCGTAGGATGGTGTCCATGTGAACTTAGACTCTTTTGTAACAAATGTATATAATGGACTGGCTATTTGATTGAAATTTTTAATGAAATGTCTATAATAACCAACTTGTCCTAAAAAGGATCTATCAACTTTTTGCTTCGTAGGTGTAGGCAATGCAAGAATTACCTCAATTTTTACAGGGTCCACTTGTATTCCAACTTCTAAGATGAAGTGTCCTAACACAACTCCTTCTTGCATCATCATAAAACATTTTTCGCTATTTAGGGACAAATTGTTCTCTTTACATTTGATCAACACTTTTTCTAAGTTCACCAAAGCTTCATCAAAAGTAACACCAAATATGGTGAAATCATCCATGTATATTTCTATGCAATCACGTGAAATATCAACAAATATGATGATAACAATCCTTTGAAAAGTAGTTGGAGCATTACATAAACCAAAAGGTAACACAAAATAGGAATATCTCCCCAAGGACATGTGAATGTGGTCTTTTCTTGATCCTATGGAATAATACTGATCTAGTTATGTATACTATATCCATCAAGAAAAGAAAAGTACTTTTTACCAACTAAGGTATCTAGAACTTGATCAATGAATGGAAAGGGAAAATGATTATTCTTTGTAGCATTGTTTAGTTCTCTATAGTCCACACAAATTCTCTATTTAACTCCCTTTTTAGGGACTATTAATAAAGGATAAATCCATTTATTATCTGATATTGGATAAATAAAACTAGCATTCAACAGTTTCTGCAACTCAGTTTTTACAATTTCTATCAAGGCTGGGTTAATTCTTCTCTGAGGTTGGTGGAGTGGTAAACTGCCTTCATTGATATAGATTCTATGTATATAGAGCTTTGGGTTCAATCCTTTCATATCTCTATAATCCCAGGCAAAATCTTTCTCATGTTTACAAATGAGTTGAGTTAAGGGTAAGTGCACAAAGATGGGGGACCAAAAAGGGGGTATAAGATGCCACTTTTTTCCTGAAATCGGCAAACTCTAAACTTCAACAAGAAATTAAAGATAGTTAGACTCAAAATTTTGAGATGTGACAAAAACAAGAGTTGTAATACTCTGAATCTAGTTCCTAAACTACTAACTTATTTTGAAAATGGTGCAGATTAAGGCCCTCAAAAAGGGGGAGCACAAAAAGTGGTCCTATTTTTTATCCAAAAACATAACATAGTGTCTGGTGTGCTCCCCCTAAAATGTTAACTTTTTTTTTGAATTTTTTTAATCACTCCAGTGAGAAGTTAGCTA
>BSBK01015174.1:0-37500 GCA_027943335.1 Chamaecyparis obtusa
CATACATATACATATATATATAGATGTATACATATATATATTATATCTATACATATATCTATATGTATACATATATATCTATATATATAGATGTATACATATATATATTATATCTATACATATATATATCTATATGTATACATATATATCTATATATATGTATATATATATATATGTATATATATATATATATGTATATATATATATATGTATGTATATATATATATATGTATGTATATATATATATATATATGTATATATATATATATATATGTATATATATATATATATGTATATATATATATATATGTATATATATATATATATATATGTATATATATATATATATATGTATATATATATATATATATGTATATATATATATATATATATATGTATATATGTATATATATATATATATGTATATATGTATATATATATATACATATATATGTATATATGTATATATATATATACATATATATGTATATATGTATATATATATATACATATATATATATATGTATATATATATATACATATATATATATATATACATATATATACATATATATATATATATACATATATATACATATATATATATATATATATATATACATATATATATATATATATATATATATATATATATATATATATATATATATATATATATATATATATATATATCTTTCTTTTTTATCATCTCGTTTCCTCTTGTGCATCTTTTTATGAGTTCACATGCTTGATTTGGGTGCTTATGTCTTTAAATTTAGTGAAATATTTGTTAGGAATAACAGTCCTGAATACAACTTAGAGGGGGGTGAAACAGCTGTATGACATAATAATTAAATTTAAACTTTGAATAGCTTAGCAATATTAGATCAAAAGAACACAATGAAAGTTAACACAATAACACAATATTTTTGTGTCGGGGAAACCCTGTTAAAGGTAAAAAACTCGGTGGTAATTAGCACCCACAAATGATGTACTGAGAGTATAGTATCTTTGTTAGAAGATCTAGCCCTATTAGGAGCTTATTGAAACATTACAGTACATAGTCCTTGTTATAGGACAAACCATGTTAGCAGTCAAGACAAAAGGACAAGCTCATTGTCCAGAAAAAGTTAAATCCACCTTTAGAACTCATTGTTCAGAATACAAGTGTATATGAAGAAATACACAATATTTTGAACTGTTCGGCAACAAATTTCTCTTCTTGATCAGTTCGAATGAAGTACACTGGTAATTCTATGCTTTACATCAACCAAAAAAAAGCTCGTAGCTTTGACAATCCTCTTTTCATCACATACATTCTCCTCATATCTTTTCCAAAGAAAAGACCTTACATATATACCCTATTTGATTCTACATGATCATTTCAACCGATTAGGCTTTCCTAATATATAAACAATTGCATAGACCCTTGCTAATATACACATAGTATCTGAAACAAGTATACAATGATTATATTACCAAAATTAAGGACCGACATGCTTAATTCACATTCTCCAACAAAAATGCATGCTACATCTCTAAATTCAGCTCCAAAATAGTTCTCCAGAACCCACGCCATAACTGACATCATCCAACATTCCATACCTTGCACTGACCAACGATCATTATATACTGAATCTAAACCTTTTGTAAGATACTCCAAAAACACAGAGACTATCTCTATCAACTTCCGATGTCATAATCCAGTAACCAATCTTCACCAAACCATCTATAACTCATCGAATATGCAGGATTACATGATGCAATCTTGAATATGAGATCACAACATCTTCTTGTACTTGTTGGAAAGTTGACTATACTATTTTATATGACCATTATTTAGTGTTTTCATTATGGCAACAAATTCATATGGAGTTTTGGAGTTAGCGTATAACTTAGAAGATTAGAAAAATAGCTAAGTATGAAGATAGGACAGTCAGTGTAGCAACTGATGAATAGAGTATCAATGCATGTCAGTATGACTCAGTTTTGGTATGTTCCTTTTAAGGTAATCTTTTTGTTATGTTATTAAGCTATAGGTAAGAGTTCATGATTAGATGAGTTAGAATGATGTAGATACAAGAAGTTGAAGTGACACAAATAGTGAGCGACAAAACAAAATAGAGTACGGAGCTAGCTATTAGTATTATTGTTAGTAGTTATATTATTGTTTTGTAAAGGATATGAGCCTATTGTAAATGTGTTATAGAGTTATTAATATCATTGTATGTAAACACACTTGAGCCAATTCATTTGGAAGCATTGTATGTAATTATTTATAGGCTGACTTAGTGAATAGTTTTGTTTGTGCAGATAAATAAGACATGCACCTCTATATTTGAGTATGGCATGAGAGATAGAGTTGAGTAGAGAAAAGAATAAGTATGCAAGCATTAGTTAGTATGATATAAAGCTTTGCAAGAGGCTAAAGCATCACTGCACAAAAGGAACTAATCAGACAAGCAATGTCACAATAGCAGTTCACCTTGTAGATATAGTGTGTATCTGATATCTAGAAGGTTGTATCCTTCACCATTGGAGTAGTGAGATATAGGATAGTTTTTCCTCACCCATAAAAGGGTTAATTGTAAAAGACTCCTAACAGGGTCTGACCCTTGACAAGGTCATTGTACTTAAGCATTATAATGATAGCTCCTAACAGGGCTAAGGAACATTAACATGTTCATAATACACAAGTACAATTTGTTGGGAGTTTCCTTCGATCTTCAACTTGTAGATTTACACTTTATGGATAAATTTAATATAACT
This sequence comes from Chamaecyparis obtusa, assembly GCA_027943335.1. Classification (NCBI taxonomy): domain Eukaryota; kingdom Viridiplantae; phylum Streptophyta; class Pinopsida; order Cupressales; family Cupressaceae; genus Chamaecyparis; species Chamaecyparis obtusa. Next base: position 2,770 of record BSBK01015174.1, read on the forward strand.
TTGACTCTATCACCACTCCAAACTATACAAGGAAGAGGGCCAATTAAGAAGGATCAAAAGAAATCCTCCTACACTTTGAGCCTTAATGCTCAGGTGGGTGTACCCTTGACTCACTTCTACAAAGGAGTCTCAAAATAATATGAAACTATATCCTTTACTAACTAACTGAAAGATTTTATCATTTAATTTGTTTGTGATTGATGATGATGGACCTCCTCTAGAGAAAGGATCAGTGCCTTAACTAGGGCATAGAGTCACTTAATAGTATACATCAACCGAAGACCTTAACTCAATCACAATTGAATTCAAGATAAGTGCTTTTCCTATTATCCCTCTCACTCACATATCAGGACATCAAATTCTTATCAAGCCATGAACTCGCTAAGACTACCTAAAAGACTTTAATCCTAACTTTGTTAGGAACTCAAAGCTAATCTCAAAATACTCTTTGTTTACCATATACTAACCCACTTTGTGAAGTTAACATATATGAGCTCAAGAACAAAACAAAAATACATACACCAATATGAGATTGGAATTAAACTATATTCTCATTAATACTTGTGGAATCAATACATTATCAAATAGCAAAATGCCAAAGAAATAGACCCAAAATCTAGGCTCTCCTTACTCAGTATAATACCATCAACAACAACCCTTACAAAATAAAAAATGCTGCAATATATACCACCACTAGTCACCTTGGAATCCTCAAAGAGGATGCATCAAGCTTCAAATGACTAGGGTTAGGGTTTCACCCACTAGATCAACTAGAAATAGTGAAAAATTAAATGGAGGGGATGAAAACTAGTCGGCCATGCCTGAGAAAGATTTGCACTTATGATAGATCTCTGGAAAAGTACTGCAAATCATGAAAAGTTGAATTTGTCAACCTGTTTGGCCACCTGCAACATGCCTTGAGAACAAAACCACACAGTACAAACCCCTACAGATGATCATGGAACACCCTGGACCACACTGTAACAGCAAGTGCCACCAAACAAATCAAATCTGGCCGTGAAAGCATTCAATTTCGGTCCTTTCTATCACTAGAAACCCTTAAAAAATTCAAATTTGAAAAACAATGGCTACTTTATGGCGCTGGCAACATATCATCTATCATAATTTAAATCTGAGGCAACTTTAAGTCCTGACCATCCGATCTTTTTATTTCACGCGCCTTTAAGTCTTAACTCAACTGCCAACCTCGGGTTACCTTTTAGCGACTACGTGACAAGGCATTTCTTGTTCATGAAATAAAACCTTAACTCACCACTTAACCTTGCAAACTGGTGACCAAAGGAATTTAACCCATCCCAGCTACATCTGGCAAACTGGCGACTGAAGGCTTTCGTCAATTTGCATAGAATTTTATCTATCTGCCAAATAGTTTAGTGATCACGTGAATACACACTCGCTGAATCGCCAGCCATTTTAGAATACCACCTTCTCATTTCGTGAATGAGTGAAAAGCATTGAAAATTGTTGAAACTGCCAAACATTTTATTAGGACTGCCAAAAGACTAAGTCAATTTTAATGGGCCTGCACAAGTATAGACCCCAAGATTCTTCTAGATCATAAGACAATCATCGATCGAAGAATCTTTCCCTACCCTGACAACCCTTTGACAGGAAATGAAATCAATGGTGGTCTTAAGATCATAAGTGTCAGAGAAAACCCATCAGATTACACGCTGACTATTGATGTTCTGTCATTGTCAAAACATAGTGAGCGTTGAAATACTTGGCCCCACTAACAACATGCCCAGTCACTCTATGTGGACCAATAAATAACAAAAAATCAACACACCTGGCATGTGGACCTGCTGCACTTTATCCCCTCTGGGAAAGATTGAATCGACGGTTGGCACATGATCTTAAGCCTTTGACAGGTCCCATAAGATCATGCACCCATCATTGATCGATTGACAGTGTCAAGACCCTCTGATGCATCCAAAAATTAGGTCCCACTGACAACTGCCAATGTGTTGATACATGGACCAATAAGATGTCACCATTTGTGCATACATGTCATCATGGCCCATAGTTAATCCTTTAGGAGATCAGATGACTATCGTTAAGGCATGATCTTAAAGCCCCGCACATTTCCTGTCAATGAAATGGTGACAAACATAGATCTTGAAGACTCTTTAACTACCAGCAGGGAAAAACAACAGGGCCCATCGGATAGCTATCGTGAAGTAGCGTAATTGCATGTTAGAACCTTTTGATAGCCTGTATTCTTGCGAATTAACGACAACCACACAATTTTAATGAACTTAGGAAAATTTAACAGCCAACCCTGCAAGGTGATAAAAAAATAAGGCACATGCGTTAAAAGGTTTTGAAGTGATTCAAAAGTAACAATAAATTAGAATAGGGCCAGGACAAAACAAAGGGTTTTCACACTAACGGCTAGTTTTTCAAAAATTTGAACCAAGGGTTTATGCCAGAGACCTAAAAACAACTACAGAGACCAGGGGAAAAATTGCTATAGGCATGAAATTTTTTGCACGTGCTAACAGTGGCTCTGTTTGGGGATGTATGCCTCCTGCAGGCATAACAAGGGATCTAGAATCACTGGTTAAAGCAGACCATCCCATTGGAAAAACTTGACAATAGAGAGCAATAGGACCAAAACTTGATAGACTAGGACAAAACAGGACAGGGGCAAGCAACTTCACAAAAATTTACAGAATTTACAATTTGTACAGACCTAACTACTATTCATGGAAATAAAATACCTTCAATTGAAGTATTTCTTCAAGAATTGTCCATGAACTGGCAATTCCTAAATATCACCATTTAACTCTTTCACAATATATGAATCTTGGCCCCATTTCTCATGAATTAGATATGGCCCTAGCTAGATTGGGATCAAAGTTACCATGTTTTCCTTTATCTTCCAGTCTAGCATTCCAATGAATACCAAATCACTAGGTTCAAACTTCCTCTCAACAGCCTTCTTGTCATATAAATTTTTAACTTGCAACTACAATCTGGCATTTCTTGCAACTGACTCTCTTCTGGTTTCATCCAACCTAATGAGGTCCTCAATTCTCAACTACATTTCATCATCTATGTCATCATCATATATTTGTACAAATTTGTACATTTCCAATAAATTTTTCTGAGGCATTCTTGCATGTATTCCATATACTAGGTCAAATGGTGCAGAACCAATTGCCCTCTTCATAGTTACCCTATCAGCCCATAGAGCTAATGGCAGCTTTGAATTCCATGCCCTCTTATTCTTTCAAGAATTCTCTTTAGAATTTTTAATCAAACTCTTATTAGTAGATTATTCCTGTCCATTTCCTTATGGCTGATAAGGTGAGGAATTAGAAATCTGAATTCCCAAACCCTTCGCAGAAATCCTTGTATTCAGTAAACCTGAAGCACATTGCATTATCACTAACTATCCTCTCAGGGCAACCATACCTTGTAATAATATTATTTAACAGAAAATTAGTGACCACCTTACTAGTTTCATTTCTTGTAGGTATAGCCTCTACCCCACTTTGTAAAGTAATCAGTGGCAACTAAGATCCATGAGTGTCCTCCACTAGACTTGTTTGGTATCTCCCCTATGAAATCAATTCCCCATTGTTGAAAGGAGCCTGTACTTCTACTGGTTTTAATGGCATGTTACCTAAAAATTTGAGCTTACCAGAGAACCTTTGACAAACATCACACCTCCTCACCAATTGTTCTACATCCTTGAAGATTGTGGGCCACTAGAATCCTGCTCTCAAGATTTTATGAGTAGTTGTTTTACCCATATAATGTCCACCACAAACTCCCTCATGCATTTCTTTCAACAATACTTCAGCCTAATTTTCATCTACACATTTCAAAAGTATGCAATCTAAATTCTTTCTATACAATTTACATTTCATAATTACATACTTGATGGCCTGTAATTTTAATGTCCTCTTCTGATTATCCTTCATTCCTACTAGACATCTCATATTTCTCAAGTAATAGATGATATATTGATACCAGATACAATCATCCATATGACATGTATAATCAATTTCAGAATGATTTACCTGATTTGCATCAAGATTGGATTGAGCCATTAGCTTTTCCAATCCTTGTCCTCTAACCAATTTAGAAATTTGGATGTCAACATTGAATTCTTGGATCCTATTGATCCATCTACATCTTCTTCTAGACACCTCCTATTGTGAGAAAATATCTTTCACAGCTGCACTTGGCGCAAAAGCAATCATAAATGTCACCATCAAGTAACACCTAAAAGCCTTGACTACCTTCACAAGTGCATACACCTATTTCTCATTTATGACATACTTCAATTTAGTAGCCTTCAAAGACTTACTGAAAAATGCAATAGGATGCTCAAAACCATCCTTATTCTTTTGTAACAAAACTACAGAAATAGTGTGAAAAGATGCAAAGGAAAAGATGTGCATTGGGACCTTATAATCAGGTGCCTTAAACATTGGTGCATCTTTGATAGCTTGCTTGATATTTTTGAAAGCCTCATCAGGCTCACCCTCCCAATTGATTGTAGATCCCTTCTTCAACATCTTAGAAATAGGTCTAGTAACCTCTACAAAATTTGTCACAAACCTCCTTAAGAAATTGACCTGACCAAAGAAGGACTGAATTCCTTTAACATTCTTTGGTCTCTAAATTTTATCAATGGCTACTACCCTCTCAGGGTCAATTCTCACTCCTTACTTCCCAGGTAACTGGCCAAGCAACTTACCTTCTATGACACCAAAAGTGCATTTCCTTAGGTTTAATGAAATGCCATATTCCAGAGCCCTTACAAATATTTTCTCTAAATGAATATAGTGGTCTTCTTCCTTCTTGGAATAGGAAGTTAAATCATCTTGGTATACAACAAGGAAATCATTTATGAAATCTGAAAAGGCAACATCCATTGCCCTCTAAAAAGTAGCACCAGGATTTGTGAGACAAAAAGACATTCTCACATAAACATATGTCCCCCAAGGTGTAGTGAAAGCTATCTTGAATTGCTTTGATTCCTTGACAATTACCTAATTGTAACCAGAGAAACCATCCATCATAGACATGAGTTCAGATCCAGTTACTCTCTGCAACATAGCTTGTTAGAAATAGGAAATACTGAGAGGGGGGGTGAATCAGTATTTCACAAACTTTTTCTTTTGCCCACTTATGGATATAACAGATTACTTTAGTGCATACAAAGATTATCAAGCTGATTAATCAACATAGCAATAAATAGAAAGAACTCATAACACATCATATTTTCTTGAGGAAACCCTGGCCAAGGGAAAACCCCGGTGGGGATGGTACCCACAAAGATCACTAATCAAAAGTATCTTGTTAGGGATATTGGAACCTATTAGGAGTCAATTTACAATGTATAGTAGATCTGTCCTGGTTAAAGGACTTTAGGCCTTGTTAGAAGCCTTAACCCTGTTAGGAGTTAGATTACAAAACCTGATCACTAGCTGAGCTCACTGCCCAAATAGGTAATACAAAAATGTTTCTGACTATAATATGGTACTGCTTACAACTTTACATCAATAGCCTTTGCTGCTATCACAATAAACAACTATCACAAGTTATCTTTTCTTTCTTTTTACATCTCACTTCTATATTTCATTACATTTCAAGTATGCCTAATATATGAGTTATTAAAGGTAATAACTTTACATGGTCAGCATACAAAATCTTTATCCAAGAGTAAAAATCTAGGATGTCATCCCTTCATAATGTTAAGTCATTATTTTGACAAGAAAAAATAATCCCTTAACTCTTTCGCTAAAACTGTCTCCATAATTGCTCTGTCTCCAAAACTGTCTTCGGTAAACTTTGAATAACTTTGTTCGTACTACTCCAAAATTTATGCACACTAAGATGGGGTATCCTCATACTCTATATAAGATTTATTTAACTACACAAATAAAAATATTGCTCCAGTGGACGTCGCCAACTAAATCTTCATCGGGTGCTCTGTCAGGATCACTATATTCAAACTTAGACAATTTCTTTCTTCAACTTTGCATACTTGCATTCCAGATTCTGAGCTCTCAATAGAGATCATATGTTTCCATAATGACAACATCTATGCATCCACATTAGCCAAATTTCCAACAATCTCCCCCTTTGTCATTGGTGGCAACATATGGGAAAATTGGCTAAGTGTGCAAACAAAACCTCATAAAACACTTATACAAAATTTTGTGGCCAAAAGAAAAAGTTATACAATATGTATACAATATCATACTCCATATAATAGCTCCCACTATGAGTATCCTTCCTCAACATATATTCAATTTTCTGCTACTATCTCTCCCCCTTTGACAACAATGACAAAGATAGGGTGTACAAAAATTTCAAAAACTTTATACCTTATTATCAGTTATTGCAAAGCCGCTAAGCTTGCAACACAATCACCAAACTCTAACTTCCAAGATTAAAAATCTTTCTCCCATATCTTCCCAATAGATTTAGCAACATTGAGTAGGGTACTCAATCCGTATGCTACTGTCTGACAAGCTTGCAGGGAATTGAAGCTAAACTTCTAAAATGACATCTTTGCTGAAAGACACTGCTCAATTTGATCTTCAACAATTGATATCTTGATTGAGACATGTTCTCTCAAGATGTTAACCCTGATCATCTTTCTATTCTTCTCCTCTGCTATCATTCTGATTTCATCTTTCAATTTCCTTATGTTCTCTATAGAACTTATCTTAACATTAGGGCTTGTCAAGGTGTTTGTCTCAGCTGTAATAGCATCTAACTTCTCTCTGATCTTCTTATCCTCTTCAACTATTAGTATTTATGATTTAGTACATTGTATGTACAAATTCTTTCCTGTCTCAAAATGTCTCCTCAAATTCTTTATGCATACATCTAAACTACCAATATCATTTCAAATATTTACACTTAGATTTTGTTGCATTTCTACTTCAAAGTCTTCCTGAACTTTTATTTTAGCTATATCCTTCAAGTTAGAAAATTTAGAGTCAAAAGAATTTATTACTGATTGAGCTTTCTCAAGTGGATTTGATTCAGATACCGTAGTGCTGATCACACTCTCAAGTTTCTCTGTCAAAACTCTAACTTTGCCTTCAAGGTCTTTCACCTTCTTATTCTTTCCAATAATTTTATTCAGAGATGTGATGAACTCAAGCTGATCATCATCTTCAACTTCTTTTCCAAGGTCTTCAAACATTGAACCAATATGCCTCTTCTTACTGTCAGGTGCACTAATGTCTTCAACTGGTTTAGAGGGTGCACTAGAGGTAGTGGCCTCTGTCAAAATTTGTTTGCCTTTAACTGACTGTTCTGCTGGAACTGATTCTGATACAGTTTGTGCTTCCTCTACCTTTGTATTCTTCTCTGATTCTGTGACATTTTCTTGCTCTCCCAAAGCCAAATTGTCAACAATGTTTCCTTGATCATGAAATACTGCATCATCTGATTCTAAAGTCACTTTGGTGCCTTCAATATCCATTGATTCTTTGCCAATATTGATATGTGAAGAATATGGAACTTCTTCAATACCAACTTCCTCTGCATGCGGTTCCTCAGATTGCTTCTACTGAGGGTCTGATTCAACATGCTTTTCTGCAACTATATCTGCAAGAACTTGCATTACTGCTTGCTCTGTCTCTTTCTATACTTCCTCCTTTTTTCCTCCCATTATAAGGATTGTTCTTCTCTTAGTTCTCAATAAAGTTCCAAGAGACTTCAAGAATCTCTTCAAATGATCTCATCCTTAACTTCACAGAACTATCTGATTACATGTTCTCTCATCTTTATGTCCTCTTCTTGTGCTCTTTGTTTTCTATTCACAAGTCTGTTATACAAATCTTTTGGGATCTTACCATGAATGGTGCTAGGTTTCTTATCTGCCACAATCATATGTGTAAGCATTACATTTTCAAAGTTCAATCTGTCAAATGATCCATATAGATCATAGAATTTATTCAACTTAGTGAAGTCTCCATGCTTCAATATATCTTCATTAACTCTTTCAATTCTTGGTTTCCAAGTTTTCTTCTTGACTAAAACTACATCATCATCTTTAATTACTGCTACATTTCTAGGTATAGGTGGTACAACCACTTTCTGTCTCTTGTCGGGTCCTATTGCACTCACTTTTACTCTTTTTCTAGGAATAGGAGAAAAAGATTTATCTCCTTCATCTTTTTCAAGTACTTCAACTTTTACCTTTACTGCAATAGTATCAATAGGATCTGCACTTGATGTCTCAGGTGAAAATACAAGATTTTCACTTTGCCTCAGGGCTTTTGCAATCTTCTTAGCTATGTCAAACTCATGACTTGACATACCAGATTCTTTCAATATTTTCTTCATAGTAGATTCAACTCTCTTACTAGATTGCTTCTTTTCTCTCAAACTTATTGTAGAGTTGAAATTCTCTTCATAGGTTCCAAACCTATTTCCATGACCATCCAACTCACACTTTAACAATCTATTCACATATCCTACTATGTCTGCTTCAGCTATTTCATAGCCAAGAAGGTCTTTGAATTCCATTCTAGGCTCAAATACTTCAATTTAGGTGAAATCAGTGTCAACCATAAAACAAATGTCATCTTTATGCTTTTCAACTAAGGATTCAGGAATCCTTGACTTGTTCTTAACAATATTCTGAAAAGTCTTCAATATAAGCTTCACACTGTCATTAACTTTATCAAAAAGGTGCTTCATGTATACTGAGTTTATTCTTTCCATTGTGTTCACATTGTCACTCCAATCAACTGTGTAAGGAAATCTTCTCAAAATATAGAAAAACATATAGGTTATCAGAGATGAAAACCTAAACTGAGTGTACTTAGCCTTCTTAATCTTTTCTAAGTTCTCAAATAAATGAATTTTCAAGATTTCACATAGGTCTACTAGTTTCTTCTCAACACACATAAGATAAACTACATGAATCATTCCTGTAGCCATGTCATCTTCCCTTGAACTACCACAAAATTTAGTTGTTAGGATCTTGCAAAGGTACCTAACATCATCTTGCTTAATCTTACTTATCACAATTCCTCTACCATTATAACTAGATCCAGTGTTATCTAAAACAATATTTCTCATGTTCTTTTCATTCAATGGAATCTCTCCAACTTTTGATAATCCAGTAACTTCATGAATTAGGTCGGCAGTTCTATCAATAACTCTATCCTCCATCAAAAATTTCCCATTTTGGATTCTACTTAAAATGAACTTGGTACATTCCTCATCATTGAATTCATACTTCATGGAATATTTGATAATTTCATTGTTCTCTAGGTTCCCATAAGCTGGTTTAACTGACATGTCTTGATTGTACAATTTCCTGTAATCATCACTAAAATCTACATCTCCCAAAGTTTCAAACTTACAACCTAAATATCCTTTAACATTCTCAATGTGCAATATTCCATCTGGTACGGATGATAATGCTAGACTATCATCAATTTTAGTTGGTTCTACTGGTTCTTTCTTAATCTTTGGTCTATTCTTATCCTTAACATTATGAACCATAGAAATATCCATCTTATCAACTGATTAAAGATCAAGAAATACCTCAACTTTGCAAATCTAGGGTTTCGATATGATCATCGCTGCAAACTACTTCCAAACTTCTTCAAATCATCCTTAACTCACTTTTCTTCTTTCAAATCTATTTTCAATCACTTTGTAATTGTAATAACTTTGATTTCGACCTTATAACACTTCACATTAACTCGATCTGACATCACATTCATTCATTTTGCCGCTAAAACCTCAAAAAGTTGATTCTGAAAACTTGCAATCATAAAACTTTATGCGACCTCGCAAAACACAATATTTTCTTTTGCACACTTAACTATAGCATTAGTAAAACATAATAAACCTATATCTAACTACGCAAAACTTAACTCATTCAATTTCCTAATCTACACTAATCCTAAGTCCTAAACTACATAAACTTACATAATTTAAGTACTTAAAGAAGGGTCAGGTAAAGATTCATCCTTACCATTGGTTACATTACCTTCCTGACTACTTTTAGTGCTGACTATACCTCCTTGATCTGTGCCTTTGTCAAATTCTACTTCATCTTTATTGCTACAACAACCTTTCTCTTTGTTTCTTGCATTTTCATTCCTTCTTGCATTGTTCCTAGGGTTAGTGTTATGATGATAACCTCGATTGTCCATTCTGCAAAATCTTGCTGAGTGTCCAAACTTGTTGCATATCTGATAGATGATTCCATTGTTTCCAAATGTCTATCCTTGCTGGTTAATCTATGACCTACAATTTTAAGCAATGTGTCCTACTTTGTTGCATCTAAAACATACTACCACTTTTCTTTGATTCATTTCTTCAATATATTTCTTATTTGCATTGTTAGTATTCCCAATCATTCTATCATAATTATTCAAAATTACTTTAGGTCTTCCACATTTGTTAGCTTTATGTCCAAAACTATGACAATTATAACAATGTCCATTAAAATATTTAAATTGCTTACCTGTGCAATCTCTCTTCATGTGCCCAATAGTATTACAAGCAAAACATCTACCTTTGAATTCTCTTTGCATACCTTTAGATGATTCTTCCTATTTTGATTCTTCTTGCTTTGATTCATCTTTCTCTCTAGGTGGTTCTTCTTTAGGTGGATCTTCCAATGTGTTCTCATCTAGCTTTATTTCCTCCACACTTTCAGATGTCTTCAGATCTGGCTTCTTACTTTCATGGTTTGTTCTAAAAATACTATATCCAAATCTTGTCCTATCAAAGAATGGTTCTTCAAAAGAAATTTGTTTTTCAGTCTTATCACTTTTTGAATATAGCCTTTCAAGTTGTTGTTTAGATTGAGTTAATTCACCTTTCACAATTTTATTATACTTCTCAAGTTCCACATACTGCACTTTTACTTTTTTAGATTTGGATGTTTCCTTTTCAAGTCTTGACCTCAAATCTTCATTCTCAATTTTCAATTTTTCATTATCAGATCTCAAATTTCCATCTTTCATACTAAGCTTCAGATTTACTATCTTCAACTCATGCTTAAGGATCTCATTTTCTTTTTCTAATTCATCACAATCTTCAACAAGCATATCAAATTTCTTTTCAGATTTCAGATCTTCAATCTTACCTTTTAATTTGTCAATAGCATTCTTTGCATCTTCATATTTTCTTCTTAAGGAGTTTCTTTCATCAGTAAGCATATCAATCTATTCAAGAGCTTCTTCAAAATTCTTCTGAAGTTGATCCATATCCATAGAGATCTTACTCAAGCTGCTAAGCTTTTCTTGAATGTTCCTTCTCCGAGTAACTGTGCTCTGATACCAATTGTTAGAAATAGGAAATATTGAGAGGGGGGGTGAATCAATATTTCACAAACTTTTTCTTTTTCCCACTTATGGATATAACGGATTACTTTAGTGCATACAAAGATTATCAAGCTGATTAATCAACATAGCAGTAAATAGATAGAACTCATAACACATGCTATGTTCTCAAGGAAACCCTGGCTAAGGGAAAACCCCAGTGGGGATGGTACCCACAAAGATCACTAATCAAAAGTATCCTGTTAGGGATACTGGACCTTGTTAGGAGTCAATTTACAATGTATAGTAGATCTATCCTGGTTAAAGGACTTTAGGCCTTGTTACAAGCCTTAACCCTGTTAGGAATTAGATTACAAAACCTAATCACTAGCTGAGCTCACTGCCCAAATAGGTAATACAAAAATGTTTCTGACTATAATATGGTACTGCTTACAACTTCGCATCAATAGCCTTTGCTGCTATCATAGTAAACAACTATCACAAGTTATCTTTCCTTTCCTTTTACATCTCACTTCTATATTTCATTACATTTCAAGTATGACTAATATATGAGTTATTAAAGGTAAACTATCTCTAGAACTGCTTTGTTTACAAAACTATCTTCGATAAAATTTGAATAACTTTGTCCGTACTACTCCATACTTTATGCACACTAAGATGGGGTATCCTCATACTCTATAGAAGCTTCAGTTAACTATGCAAACAAAAATATTGCTCTAGTGGACATCGCCAACTAAATCTTCATCGGGTGCTCTGTCAGGATCACTTTATTCAAACTTAGACAATTTCTTTCTTCAACTTTGCATACTTGCATTCCAGATTCTGCACTCTCAATAGAGATCATATGTTTCCATAATGACAACATCTATGCATCCACATTAGCCAAATTGCCAACATAGCTTCCATATTTGGCAAACAATAGTTATCCTTTAATGAGCTGATATTCAAATTCCTGAAGTCCACACAAAGCCTGATGTCACCATTTTTCTTTCTCATAGGAACAAGGTTTGAAACCCAAGAAGAGTGCCTTATAGGCTTGATAATTCCAGCATCTCTCAGCTTCATTAACTCTTCTTGCATCTTGGGTGCCAAAGTTGGATTAATAGGCCTTTGTTTTTGCCGGAAAGGTTTAGCATCTTATTTCAAAGGAATAATATGCTGAAACAAATCCTCTCTATAAACCTTCAAGTCATCATATGACCATGCAAAAACATGCCTGAATTTTCTTAGTAATTCAATCAAATATTTTCTCACATTGTGAGACATGTCCCTACTAATGTATACCTTCTTAGGTGCTTCATGTGTTCCAAGATTTATCTCCTCTAGATCAGCATGATCTTCTCTTTTGATATTCTTTTGAACTCTATCCTGGTTATCAAAGATAGTTTCCAAGACAACAAGCCCCTTGGGAACCTTGTTAGTTCTAAGTTGAATAACCTCATTGCCAAAGACAACCTCTTTTCCTTCTTCTGACTCAACCAAAGATGAACAATCAAATTCCCGACCATTATACTGATATTCACAACTCATAAACTTCAAGATATCATTATCATCATCAAAAACTTGCCAATTTTCAATATTGTCTAGTATACTAGGCCTAGCTTGAATTTAAACTTTAGAGATACCAACAAATGTAATATTAGTGGGATTGATTGCAATATTGGCTAACAAATCAGCCATCTTATTTTTACTCCTATCCTTCCACTCAATATTGAAGGCATCAAAATGTTCAATTAAATCCCAAACTGCATTCCTATATTGTTTTAACCTTTTGTTTTTGGAAGCATATACTGACCTGACTTGGGACACCACCAACTTAGAATCACCAACAACACTTATGCATTTAATTCCATGCTTTTGTGCCAACCTTAGTCCTAACAACAATGCCTCATATTCTGCTATATTGTTGGTACAAAAGAAATTCAATGTGAAAGAAAATTTGTGGGTGTTTCCATTAGGAAAAATAAGTAAAATACCTGCTCCTGCTCCATCCTTACAATTTGCACCATCAAAGTACATTACCCACAAATCACCCTTCACAGAATTAACACTTACCTCAACATAGATAGGTGACAAAATAGGTTCATTTTCAAATACAGGGATCTCTGCCCTAAAAGCATTAATATCAGTATCCACAAAACATGTAGTCTCATTGTCAGTATTCCTCTTAATGATGTGGCATACTCTTGGCTCTCATTCAATCTTCACAAACTGATCATCAATATTGAAAGTGGCATAGGAAAGATCACACTGTAAACTTCCACCCATGGTAGCACTCCACCTTCTAGATAGCAGCATCCCATAATGAGGAGGGATACCCACCACCAAAACACTCATTGTTAACTCTTTCTCTAGATATGCTGCCAGCCTATATGGCATTTCATTAGTAGTCCCAATAACCGGTACCTCCCTCTGATCCATTGCACAACATCTACCTTGAACTATATCAACTTTAAGGCCCAACTTCTCCATGATTTTGAAAGGCATGATATTATTAGAGGCACCACTATCAATGATACAATTTCTTAGTTTCATTGCATTCACAAGAACACTTAAAAAGAATGGATCAATGTTTTCAAGGCTAGCATTGATAGAACTATCCAAATATATAAGATGAATTTGAGACACAATTCCCTAAGCCACAACACCTTTCAAAGCTTTATCCTGAGATCCATTGCATGCAACATCATTGTTATGAACATTATCTACCCATGCAATAGCTCTATCTTTGTGTTCAGGGATCCTCAACAATTCTGACAATGGAACCTTAACTGTAATTTGGGACAATACAGATAACATATCAACAAGAGTAGAAGAAGGAATTTCAATCTATACTACCTTAATATCCTTTTGCTTATTTGATACATTAGGTGTATTGGCCATTCATGAAGGGTGCTCCCCTTAATACCATAAACACATAACAGAAATAGAGAAACAACAACAACAATATGCAAGAACCAAAAATTGGCTTCTTATTATCCCCACAAATGTGGAATTACAAAATTTTAGAATTACAATATGCAAAGCCACATGGGCATGCTCTTACAATATTTTGAAGGACAAAGCCTCGAATCAATACCCAAATCTACTACCCAGAACTACCCTAGACAACACTATGGGCCTTCTTTATATAGGCATTTTCCACCGCCCGAGAACGTTCCAAAAATTTAACCCTAAGGATTGACCAAACTTAGAATTATTTTATTTTTCAATTTATTACATCAAAGTCAGCTCAAAATAACTTTTGAAACCCGAACAAAAATTTTGAAGGAAAATTATTTTCTGCCATTTCAGGTGACCCGATTTCCAAAGACCATAAGTCATCACCAGTTGACCCGATTGACTATTATAACCCCATTTCGAAAAGGCCACGAAGCACTCTATAGGCTTGATTGGCACAAGCACTTGTCACCCAATTTTTTGACCTCATCCGAGGCCTCTAAAGCCTTGAAAAATAAGTTCAAAGTTTCTGTACCCTGTTGCTAATACCGAAAATCTTCAATATCTTCAAAACTAGACCTGATCTAGCCATGAAACTTTACTGGAAGACTGATATGACTAAGATGAACCTCCACATGTAAAATTAGAACATTCTGAGATTTATGACAAACTTACTAAAAATAGCAAGTTTCCATAAATAGCAGCTCTACACAAGATAACCCTTACTGAATACAAAAAGAAAAATATTTTTGGGTGATGCAAGATTGCTCTTGCACCCAGGATGCTCCTACATCAACCACCCTCATTTTTTCAATCTTAGCCATTGTGTTAACTAGCTTTTCAATCTCACTAGAAATTCTCTCAACTCCAACTCCCTTAGGCTCACAATTCTTACCTTTTACATTCTTGGATTTTTCCATGTGATCACCTTTTGATTTGTTCTCATTAGGCTCTCCGGAGTTGGTACTCTTTATGAACATTCCTGCAGCTTTCTCATTTGTATTCCTTGCCACCATGCCTCTAGTTTTCACTTGGGCAATCATTTCTTAAATAATCCTATCCATCTCTTCTCTAGAAGGTCTTCTTAAATTTACTAGCTCAGAAGAACATTTCACGTTACATGTCTTCTTATCAATGTCTTCACCATCAGAAAAAACCTCTTGATGAAAAAGGGCCTGAGTGTGTCTTTTCACATTTACATCTGCTTCTTCATCAAAATCAGAATCATCTTCATATCCTAGATATGAAGTGGCCATGTTGCATCCAACATCATCTTGATCTTCTTCTTGATCTATCTCCTCATTGCCACAATCTTGATTTGCAGCTATAGAATGTGCAACCACACAATGCTATGCAGAATGAGGGGACTGGCATGCAACACAACAAGGTATGTCCTCCATGACATTTATTGAAGCTTTTTGTAGAGGGTCAGGGACACCTCTTTCATTGTTTCCTCTTATAGTAGGGACAACAGGCTTGCCATCCTTCCATTGGGTGTTGTAGGGGTAGTTCTGCAATCTATTTTGCTTATTGAAATTGTTGTTGAACTGAGGCCTTTCATTGGTAGGAGCACTAATATTCCTATTTGCAGGTGCCTTCAAATCCTTCAATGCATTGAGCACCTTATCCAATTTGTCATCTTCTTGCCTCCTAGCTCCAACATTCCTATCATTTTCTTTTTTGTATTTCTTGTCCCCAAACAACTTAGGATCATCTCTCTTCCCACCCAACTTCCCTGATATCTTCATATTGTTCTTAATATTGACAGCAATCCTAAAAGCATCTCTAAGAGTTCTTGGTTGTTTGTCCCTCAACAAGTATCCCATCTTTCCATCAAATGCATTGAAGTATGTGGTCAGATAGACATTGTCATCTAACCGCATAACTTGGAACAACTTATGCGTACCCTTCTGAAATCTCATGTTGAATTCGCTGCAGTCTCATTTTGATTTTTCCTTATGGTATTAAATTCATTCGACATGAAACTAGCATTAGGCCTATCACCATACTAATCTTTAAAAAATCTCTCAAAGGAATCCCAAGTATTAATACATTTATCAAGAAGTCTCTTAAAGCAATCTCTAGCATCCTCCATTAGAGATTGAACAAACAATTTCATGACTACATCCTGATGCTCTACCTCATAATCATTAAGCATATCAAAAAATAACCTAAGATGCTACTCACAACTAATAGCATTATTACTAGCAAACTTAGGTACCTTATCTCTTATATCATTTGGAAAAGCATTCAGGTAGCCTGGTATCCCATCAAAACTAATTTTCCTATAGCCTTCTAATTGCATAGGTCTTCTTTGAAAACTTGAACTAGTGTTAACCCTAGGATCAACATTTGCATTTACATTTCCATCTACTTGTGCATATGATTGTTGTCTAGGATCAACACCTATCCTATCAGATGAAGAAGGAATTGAACTAGTAGCATTACTAAGTGGAATAGTAGTAGTCATAGATGGCATACCAAGTTCAGTAGTAGATGGGCCAAGATTATTTGCAGATGAAGCCTTCAAGAACTAGATCTTTCTTCTCTTTTCTGCAATGGAGGCTTCAATTTTAGCCTTCTCTAATTCTCTTGCAAGGTCCTCTTCTTCTTTTCTTCTTCTTTCTATCTCTATGTCCTTACTTGAATTGGGTGGTGGGACCCCTAGTATTGTCAATGATCTTCTTGTTTGATGTCCCACCATCTTCTACTTTCCTTTCTCACCAGTGGCAACAGTAGGCCTAGTGATCTCATGCCCATCTTTATCTTTAGGCAAAGGAACATAACTTTGCACTTGTCTGATCACAGGGCCTTCTTCATCAAACTCATGGTCTTGTAACAAGTGTTCCTACTCACTTCTTAGAGCTTCAAGATCACCAAAAACATCATGCTGCAACACCCTAGGAGTAGACACAAGCATCTTGTTTCTCTCCTTCATTTCATTAATCTTTCTAAGGAGAGACTATCTTTCTATTAGAGCATTCACCTTTTCAACTTCTCTCTCCTCTTGTAACCTCCTATGTATGGCAGCCTGCTCTGCCAACTGTAACCTTAGTATATTTAAATCATCTGGGTCTATCATAATGTCATTAGAACCTAATGACACATCCATATCAGTAAGATTTTGGTATGGGAAGTGGACTTGCCTTGGTCTCATGGGTTCCCTTCTAAAATTATCTTCATCAAGATCTAAATCAATCTCCAAACCCATCTCTCTAGCTTGTTCATCCTGAGCTATAGGCAATGGACCCTTGTCTTGAAATACAGCCTCCGGGGTATCATAAAATCTATTCTCAGAGTGACCACCATCTAATCTAGAAACTCTATCTTGTAAACCTTCCTCACCTGAGGAAACATGTGGTGCTCTACCTCTAGTATTTCTTTGTTCTCTTATGGGAGCACTAGTAGACTCACCATTCCTTCTAATCCAACTCTTCTTCTCTTGTCTAGGTAATTGTTCCAGAGTGACCTCCAGATTCTTTCTAACAAAGGACCTAGTATTCCTCCTTTTGTCCATCTTTTACAATACGACACTGGTTCTTAACCTTTTGAGTCACCACCCACCTAGATGGGAAAACCTTTAACTGAGTACAATAGGAAAACAAGAGTGCACTTAACAACCTTTATCTCTAGAATCTCCCCAGTAGAGTCGCTATTTTGTTGGGAGTTCCTTTTGATCTTCAACTTGTAGATTTATACTTTGATGGATAACTTTAATATAACTTTGACACTGTCACCACTCCAAACTCTACAAGGAAGAGGGCCAATTAACAAGGATCAAAAGAGATCCTCCTACAATTTGAGCCTTAATTCTTAGGTAGGTGTACCCTTGACTCACTTCTCCAAAGGAGTCTCAAAATAATATGCAACTATATCCTTTACTAACTAACTGAAAAATTTTATCATTTAATTTATTTGTGATTGATGATGATGGACCGCCTCTAGAGAAAGGATCAGTGCCTTAACTAGGGCATAGAGTCACTTAATAGTATACATCAACCAAAGACCTTAACTCAATCATAATTGAATTCAGGATAAGTGCTTTTCCTATTATCCCTCTCACTCACATATCAGGACATCAAATTCTTATCAAGCCATGAACTCACTAAGAATACCTGAAATAGTTTAATCCTAACTTTGTTAGGAACTCAAAGATAATCTCAAAATAATCTTTATTTACCATATACTAACCCACTTTGTGAAGTTAACATATATGAGCTCAAGAACAAAACAAAAAGACATACACCACTATGAGATTGGAATTCAACTATATTCTCATTAAGACTTGCAGAATCAATACATTCTCAAATAGCAAAATGCCAAAGAAACAAACCCAAAATCCAAGCTCTCCTTACTCAGTATAATACCATAAAAAACAACCCTTACAAAATAAAAAATGCTACAATATATACCACCACTAGTCACCTTGGAATCCTCAAAGAGGATGCATCAAGCTTCAAATGACTAGGGTTAGGGTTTCACCCACCAGATCAACTAGAAATAGTAAAAAATTAAATGCAGGGGATGAAAAATAGTCAGCCATGCCTGAGAAAGATTTTCACTTATGATAGATCTTTGGGAAAGTACTGCAAATCATGAAAATTTGAATTTGTCAACCTATTTGGCCACCTAAAGCATGCCTTGAGCACAAAACCACATAGTACAGACCCTTACAGACGATCATGGAACACCCTGGACCACACTATAATAGCAAGTGCCACCAAACAAATCAAATCTGGCCATGAAAGCATTCAATTTCAGTCCTTTCTATCACTGGAAACCCTTCAAAAATTCAAATTTGAAAAAAAAATGACTACTTTATGGTGCTTGCAGCATATTAGTGGTCATAATTTAAATCTGAGCCAACTTTAAGTCCTAACCATTCGATCTTTTTATTTCACGGGCCTTTAAGTCTTAACTCAACTACTAGCCTCGGGTTACCTTTTAGCGACTACGTGACAAGGAATTTCTTGTTCATGAAATAAAACCTTAACTCACCATTTAACCCTGTGAACTCATGACCAAAGGAATTTAACTCATCCCAGCTACATCTAGCGAACTGGTGACCGAAGGGTTTCATTAGTTTGTGAAGAACTTTATCTATCTACCAAATATTTTAGCGATCATGTGAATACACACTTGTTGAATCACCAGCCATTTTAGAATATCACCATCTGATTTCATGAATGAGCAAAAAGCATTGAAAATTGTCAGAACTGCCAAACATTTTATCAGGACCACCAAAAGACTGAGGCAATTTTAATGGGCCCGCACAAGAAGATCGAAGGTTGTCTCATCTTCACATAGACCCCCAAGATTCTTCTAGATCATCAGACAACCATTGATCAAAGAATCTTTCCCTGCCCTAACAACCCTCTGACAAGAAATGAAATCAACAGTGGTCTTAAGATTGCAAGTGTCAAAGAAAACCCATCAGATTACATGTCAACCGTTGATGCTCTATCATTGTCAGAACACACTGAGCCTCAAAATACCTATCCCCACTGATAGCATGCCTAGTCACTCTACGTGGACCAATAAGATAACAACAAATTAGTACACCTGGCATGTGGACCTGCTGCACTTTATCACCTCTGGGAAAGATTGAATCAATGGTCGTGGCATGATATTAAGCCTCTGATATGTCCCATAAAATCATGCACCCATCATTGATCGATTAACAGTGTCAAGACCCTCTGACACATCCAAAAATGAGGTCCCACTGACAACTACCAATGTGTTGATACATGGACCAATAAGATGTCATCATTTGTGAATACATGTCATTATGGACCCACAGTTAATCCTTTAGGAGATCAGATGGTTGTCATTAAGGTGTGATGTTAAAGCCCATACATCTCCCCTCAGCAAAATGGTGACAACCATAGATCTTGAAGACTCTTTAACTGCCAGCAAGGAAAAACAACATGGCCCCCCAAGACAGCTATCGTGAAGTAGCGTAATCGCATGTGAAAACCTTTTGACAGCCTACAGTCTTGTGAATTAACGACAACCACATAATTTTAAAGGGTGAAACTTAGTAAAAATTAATAGCCAACCCCGCAAGGTGGTAAAACAATAAGGCACATGCATTAAAAGGTTTTTAAGTGACCCAAAAAGTAATAAAAAATTAGAATAGGGCTAGGACAAAACAAAGGGTTTTCACACCAACGGCTAGTTTTTCAAAAAATTGAACCAAGGATTTATGCCAGAGACCTAAAAAAAACTGCAGAGACTAGGGGAAAAATTGCTATAGCCATGAAATTTTTTGCACGTGCTAACACAATTATTAGTGGGTATTAATTCCCATCGGAGTTTTTCCTTTGGCCATGGTTTCCCCCTAACCATATCTATTTTTATGTGTTATGTGTTGATTACTTTACATCCTTTAATATTCAGTACAATAATTTAGTTATTGAGTTAAGTTTCAAGTATCAGAAAGTAATTATATAGAACAATGATTCAGCCCCCCTCTCAGTGTTCCCATTCCTAAAAATTGGTATCAGAGCTTTGGTCCTCTGAAGAGATTTTTAACCACTTGTAGAGATCATGGGTTTGGAAGAAGTTAAACATCTAAAGAAGAATCTTGAAGCAGCTCTTGAAGACCTTGATAGATCTGAAAAAGAAATAGAAGAATTGAAATTAAAGGTTAGTGGTTCTGAAGTATTCATCAAGAAACTGAGAAAAGACTTGAAGGATTTTTCTAATAGTGATTTAGGGAAAATGATCGATAAGATGAATGGGGAAAAGACATCTCTGAAGGATCAAATTGAAGAGTTGGATAGAAATTTATTTAACAATCAAGAAGCCTATGAAGAACAAGTCAAAGAAAACAAGCAATTTGATGAAGAACTGAGGCAAGAAAACATGAAAATATTGGAGTTAGAGAACATCAAGAGGCAAGTGGAATCTAAATTGACTGAAGAAAAGAATCATATTGACAAATTTCACACAATAAAAGATATAATAGAGTCACAGTTGTATGCATAGAAGATTAAAGGAGATACCTCTAGTATCGCATTCAATGAAGCACAAAACCAAATGAATGATATGTGAGGAAGAATGAAAGCACTAGAAGAATTTACAGAAGCCAAGAAGACTAAAGATCATACTGAAGCTAAAGCAGAACCATCTAAACATGAGAGCAAGCCAGTAACCAAAACTTGTTATGCCTATAAAAAGCATGGTCACATAGCGAGAGATTTTAAAGAGGTAAGACCTTACAATGGTTACTATTATTGATGCAATAAGTTTGGTCATAGAGCTATGAATTATAGATCAAATCAAAGAATTCATATTCAACAAAATTAGATAACTCTTCCATAGAAAAATGTTAGAATTCCTCAGAACATTACATGTTAGATATGTAATTATAATGGTCATACAGCTAGACAATGAAAATTGGTAACTCACATCAATGCACCAAGGAATATAATGCCTCTAGTTATTTATCACACTTGGAAGAAGGTAGGGAACATCTCTAAGTTTTGCAAATCAAAAGTGCAAAGACAAGAAAGCCCTAATAATTCTCAAGAATCAATTCTGGATGAATCTGGAGAAGTAAAGTTTGTGAAATCCTCAGAAGATGTGAGCTTGATTTGGATAGAAGTAAGGAAGGATAAGGTTGATGAGTATGTATTGTATGCATCTGCAATGGATGCACCCTCTACTTCTAGATGAATGACCCTCATGGTCATAAGGGGATCTAGATTAGTTCTAGACCCCTGCACAGCTGGTGTACTTGTTGGCTCCTAAAATCACTGGATTCGATCCTAGTGGTTTCGAGATGCCAACTGACGGATTCAAATCTCTTTCCCTAACTTGAATCCCTGCATTTTTGGTTAGAAACCAGTGTGGGTGTACCCAAACAAAAAATGATAACTGAAAAACTGCTAATCTAAGAACTAGGATCTAATTATGTCTAATCTAGGATCAAAATTGAAAGCCTAATCGATCAAACTACAACTATACTAAAGTATCAAAACTATAATGTTATAACAAAATTAGGGTTAGAAAAGATGAAAATGTTGTTAGAAATCAAGATTAGTGAATCAATTGAAAACTTTTTAAAATCTAAGTCCTAATATAGATAATTGCTTCAAAATTGAAATGGGTAAAACCTGGAAACCAATAAATGAAAATGATAGATATGTAAATACAATACTAAATATGAGACTAGTGCCTATAACATTGGGCAATAGAGTCCTGACAATTGAAAATGTGTTAGAAGATAGAAATGAATTCCAAATTATCAATATAGACAACTTTATTGAATTTAACTCAGATGTTTATAGACCAACCAAGTGCACACTTTTGGAAGAGTTTAACTAAAAAACATATCCTAGGAGACCACTATTTTCATCAAATATACTGATAACTTGAATTCAAATCGATCACATTAAAGGAACTCAAAAGAATTCATCCACACATAAATATCATCAAAAACTCTGAATTATAACATTAAAGAAATTTAAACTTATCTCAATCCAGTAGTGTTACAGTACTGATGACATTTCATGTACCAGTCTTCCAGATTCACCCATAAAAAATTTAGTCCATAATATGTGTATATGCCATCACAAAATTGTTTTAAAATTTTTTTATGTTGATAAAAAATGATGATGTCCCTCATATCAAATGTTTCCCTATAAATGTAATTACCAAAGGTTTTATGTGAAAAGACATAACCTTTCACAAAACTTAATCATGGCAACTAACCCTAAAATAAGCCTAACAAACTATTACAATGATTATTCGAGAAAATCTTCCCTAAATTTGTTCTTTAATTTCCTGCACACACAAAATAACCGGTATTAGTTTATAATAAATACATTATATAATGTGTTAATTTTATAAAATATTTATTATTTATTAATACTTGTTTGAAAAAAGAGTATCATAAAATGAAATCCTTGTTACACAAAATTTATTAAATTGTGAAACATACATAAAAACAATATTCTCATATTTTATTTTAAAAATAAAGCATATTGCATTCATTCTAAAATAGAATCCCTTAAATGATATTAAACCTAAAATAAAATTCATTTACTCAAAGGTTAATTTATTAAACTCACAAAATAATTCCTTAAAGATATTAAAATATGGAAAATTTATTAATTGTTAAAATATACATGATTAGGGAATATAAATTTTTACCTTCTTAAACAACCCTAATGATATAAAATTTAATCTACAAAATATGTATTATTAAAGATTAATAAATAAAATTACTTCACTCTAAAAGTATTTCATATTAGCTATAGGTGAAAATGTGAAAATGAAAAGAGGTTAGGTTATTTGGTAAATAAATTAATTAAATAACAAACTAACCGAGTCATATAACTAAAAAAAATTAATTAAAATATTGAAGTTTCCCCTAACAAATAATATTAATTTTAATAATTTATTTTAAAAAAGAAATACAATTATCTTATATTTATATATTTAATTCTACACATACTCTCAAAGAATAATGTAGAGTAGTTGGTTAGGGGTAGAGTCGGGTAGATAGGTAGGAAGAGGAACGGGTCGAGAGGTCAAGTGTTCAACTCCCTCTCCCCATTCTTTTTCCTAAAATTTAGAAAATATATAAATACAAAATAACACAATAATCATATTATTAAATTATAAAAGTAATTAGGGAAGAGGTAACTCCCTGTGTGAAAAGTGATTTTGATCTCTCACCTGCACATACAATTAAAATAAGTACATACTTTTCCCCTATTCCTCTCGAAGAATAATGTAGACTAATTGGTTAGGGGTGAGCGACTAGGTATGTAGGCAAAAAGGTCAGCTCAAGAGGTTGAGTGTTCAACTCCCTCTTGCCGCCTTTTCGTTCATCCTATTTTATTTTTTAATTTTTATTAGAATTATTATTTATTTCAAATGGATGTGCATTAAATAATTTGAAATAAATGAATTAACAACCTTATAAATGACAAATATAATACGCCTCTTCATTCATTTTTATTTTTTCATCAAAGGATATTTACAAAATATAATCAATACGTATTATACTTCCCTGATGTCCTATTCCTTTAGGAACTGAAATTTTCGGTGCCAACAGTGCCTCTAATTAGGGACGTGGGTCCATACCTGGACACAACGAGAATCCAACATTCTCTGGAGAAGCAGACCACTAACATAAAAGATTAACGATATGAAATAATAAAAAATAAATAAGCTGAAATATAAGAAATTAAATTGAAAGGAAAACAAACTTAGTTATTCTCATGCTGGAAATATCAAAAGTAAAAGTTTATAGAGAAAAAAAAAAAGAATTGATTTCTAAAAGAAATACTTACCTGGGGAGGTAACCTTACCTCTGTCGAAAACCTTGTTTTGGTTATATAACATTTTATGCTTTCTTGAAATGTGTTGAATATAATTCTTACTCCAACTGTCACAATTCTCAATGTAATAAACTTGTTCATCATGAGACACATTTTCTGACTGTGAGATATCTTCTTCACATTCTGGAGAGATTTCATTAACTTCACAGAATGGATTAACACATGGCCTATATCTAGAAAAATCTTCATTCTTTTCTAAACCCTTTATAAATAGATTTCCTTCACCACATGTTTCACTCGTCTCCACACAAAGCTGATCCGATGTATATGCTTCCTCAATTTGTTCATGATTTCCTTCATCATATGAATTTTCATTAGGGATTTCTGTAGATTTATCAATGCATTCATTTTCTTCCATCAATTCATTGAATACATTTTTAAGAATAAGCTTTACTTGCTCACGAGTTACTCCTAAACTATATATTTTGTTTAAAAAATCTGGCCTGATATCAGAAGGTATTTCACAGAAAATATCCATCATCCTCATAAACAAGCTCACAACATTTTCATTATTATACCATTCTAAAGTAATAAATTCATCCAAGGGAGATAATGATTCATCCCCCTGGCATTGATTTGCCTGGTGACCTTGCTAACTAGTGAGAGGCTGCATCAGTACTCACCATTATAGTATGTACCTTTGGTTATAAGTGTTTGGAGACTAATGGATGCAGTATGCAAGAGTGCACTACCTGATTGATAGAAGAAGCAAAGATTGGAATTCTCTACGGGATTCTATATTTATGCAGCAAGCATTAATGGATGAAAGTTGATTTAAAGTCACTGATGATCCATTATTCACACATTTTCATTTGAGTTTGACCATTTGGAGAGCACATGAGATCAAAGCAGTTTGTGTTGGAAGATTGCAGTTGGTTTATCAATGAAGAAAATTGAAAGTTTGTTGTGAAGCCCTAGTTTAGATGTGACAGTTCAAAAACCCTTGGAAATCTATTTGAATCAATTAATCAAGTAAGTTATGGCTACTCTAGTTGTTTTTGATGTTTCTGAAAGGAAGAGATATATCTTTAAGAAGTATCCTTTCAAGTCAGTCCTACATGACCTAGAAGAAGCATTCTCTAGGACTCTGATGGGAGTAATGCATGTAGAGGACATACATGCATACATTTATTGCAAGAATGAACCATTAGGATTTGATAGAATAAGGTCACACTTAGAAAAAATGATGAAACCTAACAAGACATTCTTGGATGAGTTCGCGCACTTAGAGAATAAACCAATTATTGAGTATGCAATAGCATATGAGTTTTATGAATCTGAATGGATTAAGATTCTATTGATCAGAATTCATGATGACTTGTTCTGGATTGGTGAAGTCCCTATTCAAATAACTATTGATCTCATTCATGAGATGATAGGACTACCTAAGACCGGTGCCATCCTTCCCACTGGCAAGGATGTCAGGAAAATAGTGGAACAAGCTTGTAAGTCACCCAGTGATAAGAACGAGATGAAAATTGAGCTAATTGAGGAGAAATATATCAAACTCATGTCTATGATACTGGGTTACAAGTTTTAACATGAAAATAGGGTAAGTAGTGTGTCTACAGCCACTATTTTAGCAGCCATAAGGATTGTAAATGAAGATGGATAGTTCAACTTGTGTGAGATCTTGCATGCATAGTTGATGGATAACATAAGATCCATCAAGCATGATAAAAGAAAAGTGTTCAGATTTGGGTCACTTATAATATACATGTACTTCCATAGTGTTGGTAGAGTATCAGATCTTTACCTTGACAAAAGTATACCTACAATGCCATAGATTTCATTCAAGGCAATATCTGAAAGAACGTTGAATAATTACATGGAAATGGAGGTCAAGACATTTAGAATAAAAATTAAGAGAAGGCATAGGATACCTAAGAGCATAGTGGAAAAGTACAAGGATACCATTTTTTGTATGGTAGAGACTTATATCACATGCATGGAATCAGTGGAGCCAAGGACTAAGTGGATTCATCCACTTGGTTATGAAGTGGAGGAACATATTCTAGAAGCATATGCACAAGTCCTACTTTCAACACCTAAGGATCCCAATGGGCCTAGATGGGGCACTTATGAGAAGAAGACAAGACAAGTAGATGCAGTCTTGTACAGTGTTGCGACCAAGAGGAAAGCATCTAAAATCACCTTTGAGATACTGAAGATTCATGGTGTCAATCAAGTTGACCTAGATAAGGCAAGGGAAGCCAAGATTACAATGCAACTTGAGAGCACACCCTCTTAAAAAGTGAACGTAGAGAAGTTTGATGACTCTAAGGAAAAGAAGGTAAATATAGAAGAAAACACTCCTGCACCTAAAGATACTATTAATCTGGAATGCACACCACCTCCTGAGTATAGTAGGCTACCTAAGAGGAAGAAGCAGACCGATGCAAGCCACCCATCCTCTAGGACAACAAGAAGTAAAAGGAAGAACACTCAAGAACCTCCTGAGGTAGGATTCATACCTAATCTACAAGTGTTGAGAAAAAAAATAGTTGATGAAGGAAGAATTGATCAAATAGGGAAGGTCTATGATAAATACAGTGAGATTGATAAATCTGAGATCTATGGTATGATAATAAAACACATGATTAAGTTCAAGAAAACTATCTTGGAACTTAAGACAGTCATGTCAGATAGTGTATGGAACATCTTAGAGTTTTTAAAGAGATGAGCTATAGAGGAATACTTTAGAATAAGGGAGAAGCTACTGAATGAAAGCCTCCCTATATGTTCAATTGAAGAGAAAACACTTTTTTTGGATTTGGTGAACCCACACCTTAGAACCAAGCTAAGAACTTTATAGATCATCAACAAAAACAATGAATTGGTAGCAAATGAGACTGAAAAATCATTTGAGAATGTCTTCTTAGACAAACACATCTATCCTCCTACTACACCTACAACCCAGGGTCCATCTAAGGAATAAAAAGAGGTCCCTAATGCACCTACAATAGACCCACATGATTCAGTGCCCACAATGACATCACCTAGTGAAGAAATGAAGTTTGTGCCCATGCCTGAAACAAAAGATGATACAATTATGATTGATGATTTGGAAATATCAATGGTAGCCATAGATAAAGACTTGGATAAGCTTGAGGAAGCCTTTGTAAGTATAGAAGAGGTTGAAATACTATGCAGTGATAATTCACCTATGCAGTAAGAAGAAGTTCAAGTTGAAGACATGACTGGACATGAAAGTGAGAAATAAGATGAACCTAAAATTGAGAAGGAAGATGAACTTGCAGATGAGCCATCTATTGAAGTTCCAGTGAATATACTGACTAAGGTAATGAATGTTAGTCAAAACTCACTCCTTACCCCTAAGACCTCAATGTCATTATTGTCAAGTTTGACCCCTGGCACAACAAGTCTATAATCTTGGGGAGAAGAAGACTTGATTAAGATCGGTGTGCTAGCAATGGAAAAGGAAAAGGAGAAACACATGATGAGGAATACATTATTTGTTGAATCATTCAACATCCTGAATATCTTATTGCCTGAGGACAAGAAATTTTCTAGTGTACATTCATTTAATGATATCAGCACAATCTTGACACGCTTCAAAGCAAATTTCTCAAGCCTAGAAGAATAAGCATCCAAGGTTGTAGAAGAAAAATATCTTAAGAAAAGATTGAATGAACTGATAGAAAACTTTTCAGTTGACCTTAGGTCACTAGAGGTTGGTCAAACTATATTGAAGGAGATTGTAGCTAAAGGAAGAAAGATAATAGCTGATTGTATGGATAAAAAAAAACTTACATCAAATCTTTCCAAGAAGATTCAGGAAGCAAAAACTATGATAGAATTAGTAATGAAATCAATAGAAAATCCCTCCACATATGTAAATATGTCTAACAATGTCTACCAAGGAGAAGTGGATAAGATAGAGAAGGCAGAAAAAAGAAATGGCTCAGATAAGGGCTAGGCAAGCTCAATTGAGATGTGCACTTATGCCCTCATTAGATGTGCTAAATCATAATATCAAGGAGATTGATGCCACTATTGTGACATATGATCAAGGTCCATGCACATATTTGGAGAAGATGGAGAAATTAACTTATTCTTTGTGCACCCATCTCTAGATAGTAAATGCATTGAAGGAATTCTCACGGCAAGAGGTCCAAAACTTGAAGATTGCATATCCAGATGTACTCACTATGTAAGTACTTGGAGTTGTATATTTTTTTAAGCACCTTTGTCATTAGTGTCAAATGGGGAGTAGAGTATATAGTAGAAGGGAGAATTTGGAGTAGTATATATGATGTAAAGGGGAGTAGAGTATATAGTTGAAGGGAGAGTATATGTTAGAAAGTTTTTAGGTAAGATACCGTTTAGTAACTTCACCACATTCCTTTGTTTCTATTAATGACAAAGGGGGAGATTGTTGGCAAGTTGACTATACTTTTGTATATGACTATGATTTACTATTTTCATTATGGAAACAAAGTCATATGGAGTTTTGGAGTTAGCACATAACTTAGAAGATCAAAAAAATGGCTAAGTATGAAGACATGACAGTCAGTGTAGCACCTAAGGAACATAGCATTAGCACACATGCGTATGATCAAGTTTTGGTATGTGCCCTAGAAGATAATATTTTTGTTATGTTATTAAGCTATGGTTAAGAGCACATGATCAGATCAGTTAGTATGATGAAGATACAGGAAGATGAAGTGACATAGATAATGAGTGACAAAACAAAACAAAGTATGGAGCTGACTGTTTGTATTTTGGTTAGTGGTTATATTATTGTTTTGTAAAGGATATGAACCTATTGAAAATTTGTTATAGACTTGTTAATATCATTGTATGTAAAAACACTTGAGCTAATTCATTTGGAAGTGTTGTATATAATTAGTTATAGGCTGACCTAGTGAATAGTTTTGTTTGCACATATAAATAAGACATGCACTTTTGCATTTGAGTATGACATGAGAGATAGAGTTGAGTAGAGAAAAGAAGAAGTATGCAAAGATTAGTTAGTATGATATAAATATTTACAAGAGGCTAAAGCATCAACTCACAAAAGGAATTAATCAGACAAGCAGTATCACAACAGCAGTTCACCTTGCAAATATAGTGTGTATCTAATATCTAGAAGGTTGTAGCCTTCACCATTTGATAAGTGATATCTTGGATAGTGTGTCCTCACCCCTAATAGGGTTAATTGTAAAAGACTCCTAACAGGGTCTAACCCATGACAAGGTCATTGTACTTAAGCATTGTAATGACAACTCCTAACAAGGCTAAGGAATATTAACGGGTTTGAATAATACACAAGTACAATTATTAGTGGTTATTAATTCCCACAAGAGTTTTTCCTTTGGCCAAGGTTTCCTCTAAACATATCTGGTGTTATGTGTTATGTGTTGATTACTTTACATGCAGTACAATAATTTAGTTATTGAGTTAAGTTTCAAGTATTAGAAAGTAATTATATAGAACACTGATTCACCCCCCCTCTCAGTGTTCCCATTCCTAACAAAAATCTCATCTGACTTTGCATGATCTGAAACATTTATACAGTGTCCATACACTGTAATAACCAGCCTGTTCTTTTCATAGAAACATATATTGACATCAGTGACAAACCATAAATGATAACAATATGAATGCTCATTTAGTAACGTAGTGATGAAACATATAAAATGTATCAATCACCACCCCATGCATTAGCAATATCCAACAATATCCCCCTTTGGAATTGATGTCAACATATGGGAAAATCTATCATCCCAAAGTTATATCAATCCAAAGATCTGCAACCAAATAGAACTCTCATAGTATAGCTCTGTACAATCTCCCCATACAGTAGGCATTTTCTCATAGAAACACTCCCCCTTTGACAACAATGGATGAGGGTGCCACATAGTATCAAAAGTCCTCCTTCTTCATCTTGCATCAACCAAGTGCTAAATCACTCAAATATCTTCTATAAGCTTCCACAGATGATCACTCCCCCTAAGGAGTAGATCCCTACATCATGTCTAGAATATGATATGGCTTTGAAAAAATCTATACTAATGCATCCCTACATCATTTAATTCTTACTAGGAGGGGCCTGAACCCAAAGAATACCTCTGAGATATTCAAAGGTATCTTTTTGCAATGAATTTGTAAATATGTCAGCAATCTACACCTTTGTCCTAATATACTATAATTTTATTTCCTTCTTTGCCACCTTGTCTCTCAAGAAGTGATACTTGATATAAATATGTTTAGTTTTATAATGCATCACCGCATTCTTTTACATATTCAATGTAATGGTGTTATTGCAATGGATAACCACAGGCTCATAAAAATTTATTGCAATATCCTTCAGCCTTTGTTTCATCCAAAAAAATTGAGTGCAATTAATAGAAGTAGCAACATACTCTGATTCCGCAGTATATTGGGCTATACAACATTGCTTCTTACTGAGCCATGAAACCAACTTTTTTCCAAGGAAAAATGTACCACCACTAGTACTCTTCCTGTCATCTATATTTCCTACCTAATGAGCATCAATATAATCATGAAGTTCAAAATAAGCATTGCTATCATACCATTGGCCATATTCAATTGTCCCTTTCAGATATCTAAATATCATTTTCACAGCAACTAGGTTTGCCTCTTTTGGTTTTTCCCGATATCTAGCCTCAATTCCAACAATATTAGCAATATCTGGTTTGGTATGAGACATATATTGTAAGCCATCAACCATTGATCTATATATGGTCTCAAAAACACACTGACTCTCATCATTACTTAATAGTTTATTACTAGTCACCATGGGTGTACCAACTAGTTTATAGTATTCCATTCCAAACTTCTTTAACATTTCTTTAAGATACTTAGTTTGAGAAATGAAAATGCCATTCTTGTTCTGAGTTATTTGCAGTCCAAGAAATAATTTCATTTTACCTATCATGGATATCTCAAATTCATTTTCCATTTCTTTAGGAAACTTCTTACACAGTTCATCATTGCCTCCAAAGATAATATCTTCAACAAAAACTTCTATTATCAAAACTCCATCTTCACTAGTTCTCAAAGATAAATTACTATTAGCATTACCTTTTTTGAATCCAAGGTGAACTAAGTATTTGTCTAACCTTGCATACCAAGCCCTTGGAGCTTGTTTTAGTCCATACAATGCCTTCTTTAATTTGCATACCATGTCTCCATCTTTGGATAGAGGACATCCATTTGATTGTTCTATGTATACCTCTTCTTCAAGATCCCCATTCAAGAATAAAAATTTCACATCCATCTAATATACCTTGAAGTCTTTATGTGCAGCATAAGCCAAGAATAATCTCATAGCCTCTATTCTAGCAACAAGAGAAAAAATTTCTTCAAAATCTATGGCTTCTTAATGAGAATAACCCTTACATACCAATCTTTCTTTGTTTATGTATCGTCTTAAAATGGAAGCACTTCCATGTTAAGATAATTTATCCCTTTGAGTAGGTGTTTTGGGGTCATTTCAAGCACCTTTAATGGGTCCTCATCTTAGATCTGGCTTTTCCCTTGATACTTCTCCCTTTTCCACTTTTTGTATGCATTTTTCTGGCATTCTAGACTGAGATCCTGAGGTTTTGACCTCAAGGTCAAGGATGACTTAGTCCTTGACCTAGGTCAGGGTTGACCTTGACCTTAACCTAGGGTGGAGACTACCTCATCCCTAACCTGAGGTCCAAATTTCAAGGTCCCATGATTTTCGGATGTTAGGTTTCAGAAAGAATTGTTTTCCTGCTTTCGGGTCGGCTGTTTTGATCTCTGAAAAGGTAAACTCTTAAATTGCATTTAATCTAGGTCCATTTCTAGGGGTTAAGGTTAATTGGGATTTAATTCTTCAATGTTGACCTCTCTAGAAGTTTGTGCCCTAGATCACTATAAAAGGAAGCCTTCCTCTCTCATTTTCTCCATCAATTCATATCAATTTTGGCTATCTCATCTCTCATAATCTCTCAAGCTCTCAAGAAAGAAGATCAAGCAAGAATTCAAGAAATATTTGATTCAAGCATTTAAGTCCTCTTCTCCATTCAAGCTCTCCATTGAAGATCAAGGTTTCAAGAATTCAATCCTTTGAAGGGATTTTGTTCAAGCATTCAAGATTCATCATTGAAAACCCTAGATCGATCCATCATGTTGGTGTGATCTTCCTTCAAGATCCTATGTTCATCTTCAAGATCCATTCATTCTTCCCTCAAGGTGGATTCCAAGCATACAATCATTGAGGTTTAGATTTATATTTTCTAATTTTATGTTCAAGCTTTCATATCAATATACTTGTTTTCATTTCAAATACAATTGCATATCTATTGAATTTCATAACTTTATTGTTAGATCTACTTCTACTACTTGCCAGCATTCTCTATTTCAATTCCATTATTAAGGTTGATTCCAAACCGAGGTTTGAATAAGGAAAACCCCTCATCCAAAAAATAAAACCATTTTTCTTGTAGGTATAGGTATAGGACAATAAATTAAAGTGCAGATCTGCATACCCTTTTTGGTGAACATTCGGGATCCGCGAATAGAAATTATGTTGGAGACGACCTTCAGTGAGAGGGAGGATTTTTCCCTAGGGTAAGACCTTGGCTTGCTATATACGTCAAGGAAGACCTATTCTCTAAAAAGACAAAGATTTCTGGGTTTTGTAAATCTCGCAGTTTCAGTTTCGACAAATGAAAATCAATAATTTTTTAGACTGTTTGATAGGGTTTTTGGCAGATTCTTTTTCAGAGTTAAGTACTTTTATTTCTTCATTTCAACATTAAAATTTCTAGATTTACATTTCATCCCCTTACAATTCAAATGTATATGTAAAATATCAGTTTTGGGGTTTCTTTTATGTGAAAACCATTGTTCTAGGGCCCCATCTAGATTTTATCCTATACATTTTGGTGAACCTGACAAGCTTACCCCCTATCTTTTGTGGAATTAGATACCCAATTGTGTTATATTTCCCTTTGTATTTCCTTGTGTGTTCACCTTTATCTAATTCATTTTGGTGAACCCGCAATAGAAAACTCTTTCTTTTTGGTGTTAGATTTACATTTTGTGTTACATCTTACATGCTTACAAAATTAGGTTTATTTTATGCTCTTGCATTTATATTTCAAAAATACAAAAACATTTGCATTGCTTTGTGGAATTAGATTCCCTATTGTGTTGATGGTGTTTGAATTCCTTTTCATTATTATAAATTTCATTTGAATGCATTTGGATATATCTAGATCTAATTTCTATGCATTACTTTATTCATTATCATGTTGTACAAGTTATCTCAAGTATTTTTCAAGTACTTTATTGAGCCATTGGATGGGGATGTTTATTTTTCTCTTCCTCATGACACCATTGTGGATGATCCCTTGGAAAACAATATTGATTTATCCCCTCCTCGCAAAGAAGCTTTGATACAAGAGGGTGATTTATTAATGGATGACATATTCATACATGATGATAACTCTTTTTCTAAAACACATGTAGACATTTTAGTGAAAGAAGATGATATTATAGATGCTTTACCTCCATTTGGGATTCCTTCTAGTGATGACACATTAGCGGAGAATGATATAAATTCCCTTAATGTTCTCACTCTTAGTGATCATCTTATGGAGAATCAAGATCTTACTTCATCTCCTCCTAGGATGTCTTCTTTGCTTCCTTCTTGTGAATCTATTTGTAGTGTTGAGATAACTAATATGGTTTTTCAGAAACCCTTGTTGACTGTCAAAGGTTGTCCTCACATTACTATCAAAGGTAAACCTATGGAGTCTTTAGAGTCTTTCAATGACCAAGATTCGATAGCTCACACATATTGTACAAGGAATAACCCTCAACCTAATCGAGTGGTTTCTACTTCTTTACCACCTTATCAACCCATTCTTCATCCTCCACCCCATCTTCTAGCAAGGAGTATGATTTGATAAACCAATTGTAGAATTCCCCTACCAGGATTTCTTTATGGGAGCTTCTTCAAAGTTCACGTACCTACTATGAAGCCTTGCAAAAATCTCTAGCAACTCTTCCCACTCCACCTCCTAATCAAGAGAACATCAATAACTTCTTACAATGCATGCATACTACCCCGGGTCCTCCTGACATTGTATTTACTC
>BSBK01015174.1:42500-47540 GCA_027943335.1 Chamaecyparis obtusa
GTTCATGTACCAGTGCTATTTGATCCCTATGGAAATTGTTCCATCTTGTTCTTCTTTGGTGGAGATGTGTTCTTATCTTCTTCTCTTCTTCTATGTGATCTTGTATCTTTATATCAATTTTTTAGAGATATCATGTTGTACTTCATTTCTCTTTTCGTATTTACATACCCTGTGACATGTGCAGTGGATGTAGGTTATGTATATCTTATGGTACCAGTGGTATCTATGTTATCTTTTATGTGATGTTGCATTTGTCATCCATTTGTTTATATGAGTTATGTAATTATATCTAACCTAAATTAATTAATTAATATTCATGTAATCTTTGTCATGGAATCATTGAGAGTTGTAACCTATGCGAGTTGTTCATTTCATTGTATTGCTTCCACATTGTAAAACTTTGATGTTGTTGAATGTTAACACTTTAAAAAAAAAATTATTTTGTATACTCAGTTGCATGTTTAGGTTAAGTTCTCCTAGGTTCCCTAGTAGGGCATTACACTTGGTATCATAGCACCGAGTTCTACACTAGGAACTCTGGGAAGTTGTGTGCTGATTAGATGTCTAAACTATTAAAATTTGAAACCAAACATAGACATAGAACTCTTTTGTATTTGAAAACCATTAATTTACATCTAATCATTTAGGTTTTTTCTTCTCTTAAATGTCTTCAAGATATCACTTTGCCTAGTGATTTTCATAGGTGATTTAACTATTTATTGTGTATACTTACCTTCTCTAATGCATCTAGGGTGAAGTACTTTTGGATGTCATGAAGTGATTACTCCCTTGAGCATGGCTACCCCTAGCCACCTTGTTATGTGGATGTTTTATGATTGATAATTAATTTTGGTTGATTGATGAATTGTTCTTGTTGTGTATGGGCTAGCATTGGAATTTTAAACTTTCTTATGATTGGATTATTCATCTAACTCTCTATTCATTATCTAACTCATTATTTGATATAGATATGAATGTCTGTTTTATGCAATTGATTCTAGATGTTTTCTATTATGATGAATGAGTAAAGCTTTAGATCTACTTTTTTGAATTGTTAATGAACGATTGATCAATGTGATTTTCAATTTATTCTTAACTAGAATTATATTGGTCATGATGACTGTGTATCATGTTCTTATTTTATGGCTTGTTTTCAAATGCTATGTTTTGTTTTTAGTAAATGCTTCATGATTGAGGGATATATATCCTTATCTATTTGTAGGCTTCCAGGAGTAAGCCTAATTCTAGGGAGGGTGGATGTAGTACCCTACCCCGAGTCCAATTTTATAAATGCTATGATTGTTTTAGGATGGTTATATATATATATATATATATATAGATATATATATATAATATATATATATATATATATATATATATATATATATATATATATATATATATATATATAATATATATATATATATATATATATATATATATATATATATATATATATATATATCTATATATATATATATATATATCTATCTATCTATCTCTATCTATATATATATATATATATATCTATATCTATATCTATATATGTTAGGAGATCATTGATGCTTATGATTTTACTGACCCCATACTTGCGTGTGTATGGTTGATGTGTTTTTTTTATATTTATGTTTGACATGCCTGATGTGGTTGAGGGATGGAGTCGTAGTTACTTTCTTGCGAGATCCACACGATCGGCCGATCCCCACCATTGTCTATTATATATTTATATGTATGTACATGTGGGTTTGTATGTAGGTTTGCAGGTATCGGGCATCGACTTCCTTGAATTGTCAGGATGAGTGTGCCCTATCGCAATATCTCAAATGGTAAGAGAGGGGAGATAACATAGTTCCAAATCCTAATCTAAGCCATATTATTGTCTTGAAATAGTGGAGAAGATTCTATTATTACTAACCTTTCTAAACTCATCTAGTTGACGTGATTTTATATCCCTGTTGTTGCATATGAATGTGGGTCCTTAGGTCCTTTTAATGCTTTTGAGTTTGGTGATTGACGTGTTTTCTATATTTAGATTATTTAATTTTGTTAAATAGTGCAATTTTAATTAAATAGAATCTTTTGTATTTTTAGCTGTGAGAGATTATTTAATTAATTTAAAATTAATTATATGCAAATTTGTAAGTTAGTTTAGTTTGTGGTTGAAATATTTAATTAATAAGGATTAATTAAATATCTTCACCTTATAATTTAGCATAAGTCAATTATTACAATGTTGAATGATAGATGATCTCTTTAGTACATTTATGTAGATAATATTAAAGAAATAAAAATGGATATGATGATACTTTTGTTCGTTTTAGATAGCATCATTATCTAAACTTTTGCCCATGTCAGCATTATATATATATATATATATATATATATATATATATATATATATATATATATATATATATATATATATATATATATATATATATATATATATATATATATATATATACGTATATATATATACGTATATATATGTATATATATGTACATATATATATCTATATGTATCTTTATATATATATATATATATATATATATATATATATATATACATATATATATATATATAGATACATATATATACATATATATATCTATATGTATCTATATATATATATATATATATACATATATATATCTATATGTATCTATATATATATATATATATATATATGTATATGTATATATATATATATATATATATATGTATATGTATATATGTATATATATTATCTAAACTTTTGCCCATGTCAACATCATATATATATATATATGATGCTAACATGGGCAAAAGTTTAGATAATATATATATATATATATACATATATATATATATACATATTATATATATATACATACATACATACATATATATATATATATATACATACATACATACATACATACATACATATATATATATATACATACATACATACATACATACATATATATATATATATATATATATATATATATATGTATATAATATATCTATATATATGTATGTATATATATATGTATATATATATATCTATATATATGTATATATATATCTATATGTATATACATATATATATGTATATACATATATATATATACATATATATATATACATACATATATATATATATACATATATTATATATACATACATATATATATATATATATATATATATATATATATATATATATATATATATACATATATATATATATCTATATACATATATATATCTATACACATATATATATCTATATACATATATATATATATACTGTGTGTAAAATGCGTAAAAGATATGCTCAAATAGTATACAGCATAGGCCTTACTTGAATTGCTGAATAACATTTGAGCATATATCTTGAGATGGAAGAATCAAATTATATTAGTTCAAGAAGCTGATGTTAATCCAACTAAAAGTAGATTCGTAATCTTTAAATACTAAGTGAACTTCATAGGATATGTTAAATATAATTGGAGGTTCTCCTTTTTACTTATATGATACATTGGAATGTCAGGTTTAAGTTATGAAGAGTCTAGCTTATTTATGCATTAATTCTTATAGTACGACAGATATCTCAGAGACAATATAAAAGAAGGTTATAGTATTTTTGTTGTCTTTACATAATCACTTTTTTAATATTAACCCTTGATTAGTTGGAGTGGTAGAGTTTTGTTGTGTTTTTTAGGAGGACACATTCAAGAAGCTACCTTTAGCACTAGATCATATATCTCCAGCATGGATGTATACAAATTCACATACTTAATGATGTAATGATAAAATGTATGATTTAAAAGTAACAATGGAAGAGTTGTATTTGTATTTACTCGATATTATCGAGCAATGGGTATGCCCACTGAAAGGAGGTAATTTGAACAGATATAAGACTCAACTTGTATAAAAAGTGGGGATTCCCACGAGGAATATGTAATAATAAAATCTTGACTATGGTTGAGTCGTGGGTATGCCCACGTAAAACTGTATAAGTATAGGACCTCGGGTCCTGGGCTAGGCTGGAGGTTTTCTCCACCCCACTCTTTCCTACCAGCACCCGCAGCGAGCGGGGTCACATGTATTAAAAATTTTAATATAATAATAAAATTTTATAGGGCTTCGGCCTTTTACCGATAAAAAATAAAATATATCTTCACCTTAGAATTATTTAATTGTTAATTTAACCTATGTTCAATTGAAATGTATTTATTTAAAAGATTTAATTGAGCATGTCGAAATTATTTTAGAGTAAATGTTTTATTTTATTTTAATTGAATGCATTAAAGTTGCACAATCAGTAATTGTTTTAAATTAAATTAATGATATTAGCTAATTTTGGGTTAAAGTACTTTCAACAAAAGCAAAGTGAAAATAGACTTGAGTTCAACTAAAATTGAACTGCAAATCAAAGTCTAAATTGATGCAAGCTTTTTGGAGAAATGAGTCCCAAACCCTTGCATGTGGAATGAGAATTCCTACATGTTGGAGATTTGACCATCATTTTTGGAGAGATAGGTTTGGAAGAAAATTGGGCAGCCAGGTTGAAAGATTTTGGTGGGAGAATTCAATTTTGGAAAAGCTTGGAGGTTCTTGGTATTTATCTTTACAACTGGTCTTCGTTTGAATATTTCCCTCAGTTTTGAGGTAGGGTTTGAATTTTCTTATGATCATGTTTTGTGAATTTCAAAATGAACTATCTTCTTCGTGGCTATTTGTAATTGCCTGTCTATATCTGTACTGTATCAATTTTCTCTCTCTTCCTCTCTGTATTTTGAAATAGATTGTATGAGAAAGTTTGTAGCATATATTCATTGTTCTTAAATTCTGGAATAGATAAAGTTAACAATGCTCATGTACATAGAAATTGACTATTTTAGGATTTTGAATATAAAATATATATTTATATATGTGTGTAGCAAAAGGATAATTGGTGGATTTATTTAAAAGAAATTAAATCAGGCTGGATTTATATAAAATTGAATTAAATTTCAAATGGAAAAATTCTTGTTATTGTAAAAATCAAT